>NCVS01003416.1:0-13633 GCA_003055095.1 Goniozus legneri | reverse complement strand
TTTTTTTTTTTTTTTTTTTTCGTTGCAGTGTAGCGGGGAGCCTTACTCCAGTTTCGGAACTGGGTCGCCGAGTGGCGAAACTACACACGAGGACGTTAGGTCGGCAAGTCGCAACGGGCGAATATAGAAAAAGGACATATTCGGGAGAAAAGGAGAAAAATCGGCAGACGTGACGCCAGGCAGCTGGAAAACTCCCGATCTACCGACTAACTACGCACGATCTTTAAATTGGAAATTTTCCACACCGTTGGGAATTTCTCTATTGAATTTCAACAAAAATACGAGGAGTAATTAAGAGATAAAAATTATGTGAAAATTCCAATTCAAGATAATATTTAATTTAATAATTCCTCTGAAATAAATCTCAAATTACGAAAATTCGAAAACTCAGGTTATTTTTTGTCGTAAAGTTCAAAACTTTCCTAGCAGTGCAACTCGACACGATTCACCGAAAACTCCCTAGTCGCTTCGAAATTTCCTCGAGTTCCCGGATAGCTCGCCTATAGAAATTTCATTATTCCGCATTTTTATTTGGGCCGCATCTCGTTGCCTCGCGAACGAAACGGTAAATAAGTTACTGCCTTATCGATGTCAGCCTGTGCGCAGGGATAATCGAATCGAGCGCTCTTGTCTCCTCGATGTCGTTAATTAGAAAGTTACCGTAGGGAAATTGGATTTACAAAGGAAGCGAAAAATCAAATTTCCACAAACGGGATATTGAATTTATTAAATGATCTTCTATCGTCCGAAGAAGAATAACGGCGAGCGCGGCTGTGAGTTTTGCATTAGCCGTGGGCAAGGCTGTTTCCAAGGCTGTACGTGGGATTCTGTGTCACCTCACTTTTCTCTCTCTCTCTCTCTCTCTCTCTCTCTCTCTCGCTCGCTCTATCGCTCTCCTACTCTCGACCCGCTGGATGAAAATTCAAAGTCCGCGACCGAACGAGATCTACTCTCACCGAGAGATACACGCGCACGCTCGATCGAGCGAAAATTCCATTAAACGACAGCTCCGATTTTCTCGGACGACAAATCGCTTCCTCTCCGCTTCGCGATTTCGCCTATTGGAGAAGACGAAGGTCGCTAACGAAACGATGAGCCGACGAGAAATAATCCAGGATGTACATCCACCAGGATCGATCATGCCTATTTCCGTTCGATTGCCGCGCAATAAGCGCGCATACCTGCAACCGCAGTCACTATTTTCGACTCACCTCGACGTCTGTCTATGCGTTCGAAATCTTAACGAGGACCAAATAAAAAAACTTCATCCTAGAATCAAGGTTGAGAATTCGAAATCAATTTTTTTATCGTTGGATTTAATCCGCTCGAGGTAGTTTCATGATACATTCCGCACGGAATTAAACACATTCAGAGAAAGACTCATTTAAAACGATAATAGTTTGTATAAAAAAGTTTTCGGATGAATATTTGTTCTACCAACTTCTTTCTCCAGTAGTGTGACCTCGAAAAGAAAACTTTTTCATGTGCAATCGAAGCATCGCGTTTTTTGAGTTCGTTACCTAATCAAAGAACAATATAGGTAATTTCGAGTATAAATCTCGCAGTAGATAAAACTGACGAAACGTGGCATGCCGAGGACACGGAAATTGCTCGGCCTCGAAGAAGCGACTAAATCACGTTGATTTATCGTTCTGAGCGTGACCTTTGTTCTCGGAAACCTTTAGTCCCAAATTGTCTCTCTGACGGATAATTACGTGGCCAAAAATTCATCGGTGTGCAGGAGGGAACGTCAACGACGAAACGCGGGTAATTAACGAGACGTGGGCAACGATTCGAGATCTCGAACACCCGCGTTGCGTTTATCGACTCGGAATGATTTCGATTACAGAAGTTCAATAACAGATGAAATTGATTTAGAAGGGCCCGGGAAAATTATATTTTAAATGACTAAAAATATGTAAAAAGTCCTGGATCCAGTTTCAATTTTTCGATCTAGTACCAATTTTCACCTCAGTTTCCGGAATGAAGTTCGAAAGAACTTAAATTACTTGAATCGAGTGAAGTTTTATTTTTGTGTACCCAGTTTAACGGCGTGGCAGGGTAAGTTCAGTCGATCGAGACTTAATGCTACGGGAAATTGTTCGAGAGCTAAGGACAAACCTCGATTTTCACGGTTCGGTCGGTTAATTGGCGCGAATGGCGTATTACTTAGCGGGCCAGTGGTGCGATAATGCGAAATCTCATCTCGCGCGACAACGTCTGACGTCATCGTGGAACGACACCGAGGAGACTCGCTCGATGACGTCAGGCGGGGGAACCAGAAATTAACAACGACGCAACGACGTTATATCGTTACTCGCATAATCAGTTTAAGCGCGCTCTTACCACCTTTGCGGAACGAAACACGAGCAAGTCGAAATTTGTCGTTGGGAAATGCGACGACGGCAATTCCTCGAGTTTTATTTATTCTTCAATGAGATTATTGCGTAACTCCGATTCGCTCGTTCGCCCGTCCGAAAGTTTTCGTGCGTCCTCGCGAGAATTCCGAAATGCGCGAAACTCGAGGCAATTACAGTTCGTTAATACGATACATTCGCTGGATGAGGGGGAGCGCGAAATAATTTTATCGGCGGGATAGCTCCTCGTCGGGCGGTCGTGATAAATCAATTCGAGACAAACGCGAAAAACTCTGCTCGCGTCCTTGCCTCTTGTTAAAAAAAAACTACTTCGGAGTTCGCCTCGTGCACGCCGAGCCGAGGAAAAACGAGCCGGTGCGCGACAAAAAGAGGATCGAAGTGGAAGAATTTTTTTATTTACATTTCAAGTCTCGTTTTCATTCCTACCTCGAGAGATCTCGCCCTTTGACTCGGTTCGATAAGAATTGGATTTTCAAATGCAATTTCCGCGTTCCTGGACGGCAAAACATCTCCGTAATGAGTAAAGAAATTTATCATTTTTATATCGAATACACTCAAAGAAAGGATTACTATTTTTTTTTAATAAAAAAAAGTCTTAGCTGTTAAATAATAGTGAAATTTGATAGTATCAGAGATTAACGATAATTTTCGTATGTACTACTTTTACTATTCGATATAAGCGAGAGCTCAATTCTATAGCGACCCGTTAAATCTCTGAAAAGGAATAGCTAAATCGAAGTTCCGTAGGTTTTACGGTCGATGTATATTTAGAGGCTCGACTATACGGCAAAAGAGCGGAACATTTTTTCGTAAATATATCCGCAAACGGCATACTAGCTCGGTCTATTTCCGCCAATATAAATACATACGGCGGACACGCGGATCGTTAATCTTATCGCTATTTATAGAACCGTCGATTTAAACCACCGGGTTCAACGAATCTGCGTGTACAATATACGCGAGTTGGCAATTGTTGTCGACCCCCTTCTCTTTCTCTCGCGTTCTCGTCGCGGAAGAATTCCTCTGAAATAATATCAAGCGACGACTGCAGACTGTTTACTCGATACTCTTTACATATCGCAGACTCTCGCTCGCGCTAATAAAAAAGGTCGATTGATTAACGTACACGTGCAGTAAGTACAGACGAATTTATTGGCCGTTCTCGAAGCCTTCGCAAGGACGATCGATTCGCAATTCGTATTCCGAAGGCGGATCGGTTATCGAGGGAACTCGACACTGCAAATTTCGGACGTCCTTTCAAACAATTATGCAACGAGTTTAGTGCAAACAGAGACGCGATAAGAGCTAGCTGTTATCTCGGAAGCGCTCGACTATCGTCGAGAGTCGAGGGATTGTCGTCGATACAAATAATATCTTCTCGGGAAAGACTCGAACGCGAAGAAACGAGAACTCGTCGCGCGAGAGTGTCGCGCATGGGCGTTCGCATGAGCGCACCTTCTCACGACACTTCGCGAGGTCTATCGGTTAGTTCGAACGGTTAGAGATTTCAAATGAATTGTTTAATCACGAGAAGTTACTGAATTTTGCGAGCGACGTTGATTCGAAAACTCAAGGAACCTCGAGGAGCTAAAAGCTGACGATTTGAAGTTTAATTTCTTTTTCTTATGATACTTTCACGGAAAATTTTTGAATAAACTTTTTATCAAAAATAATTAACGACACGTTCGTGATATTTTCCACAAGTAAAATGCCCGTATTCGAAAGCAAAATTCTTTAAGAATTTTTAACACTTCGGATTTCAAAATGAATAAAAAACTACTTGGATTCGGAGTACGAAGCTGAAATTTCGACTCGTTCGTTTTTTTTTTGTTCGAGGAATTCCTAGCGAGGTTCGCGCTCGCAATACCAAATCCTGCTCACGGCGGGGCTCAATGCCAGCCCGCGCCAGTCTCATTCTAATCAGGATCGGCGTTATATCGACGACTCGTGGAAAAAATCCCATTTTCGATAGCACGCTGTACGCGCGAGTTGCCATTTAAAGCGCACGATAAATCGTCGAGGCGAGGCGTGGACGAAGCGCACCCGACGTCGCAATTCGGTCAGGCCGCGATCCCGCTTCTCTCTTAAACATTTTCAGCGTCATTCCTGCGCGAGTTTCGCTCATTTCGCGACTTATACGGGCTCGATTAATTTCCGTGCCAAGGAGACGCGAAATCCGCGCGTTATCTTCTCCCTTCGCTGCGAGATTCGATCGAGCGTGTTATTTCTTTTATCGAGTACACGAAACTCGGCAGAAAGCTCATTATAGGTAATTGAATTACAGTGCATTTTTTTTTTAAAGGTATATTGAATTTGCAATCATCTTTGTCTATATACTGTTAATAAATTCCATGTTGAATTTCAATTAAAAATACAAAAGGTAATTACCAAATGATGCGGTTTAAATCTTGAATGTAGTTCTCGCAATGGCAGGGAGTACGCTGATTTTGTAAATCGGGCGTGTTATTCGCTGGGAGAGTTCACGACGTTTCAGCGCGAAAAGCTTTAACGGTAAAATAGCGACTGCACGCGTCGATAAATCTCTCAAGGTGAAATAGACGCACGTGCATAGCGTGTACACTCTGAGAGTTTGCTCAGCCGATTATGCTACTCCATCCCTCCCTTCCTGACGGCGCGATATAAATTACAAGAGCAATTTCGATAATCGATTCGAGCGCGGCAAATTCAACATGTAGATATATGTTCTTATCAATTGACGAGTGCTATTCGAGCCTGCGCAAGTGTAATTCCATCCGGTTCGCCTATTTCGATTTCTATATTCATCGCGCGCGAGGTAATCCAAGGAGGCATCGATCGGCGATAAGAAACGGGCCTCTTCCGCGAATCGACACCCACGACAATGCTGAGCCCGCGCGAAATCGATAAGAGCTCGAAATCCAACTCCTCCGGTGAGTACCAGAGGACTCCCTGCATTTAAGGTAGTTGGTGAATTAAGCAACGGAATTATTTATCGGAGGAGAGAGATACAAGTAAACTCGATATTTAATATCGGCTAATATTTGGTTGTGTACACACTGAAAAAAAAGTATTTTTCTACCTAGAATATTTCTCCTTATGGTAAAAATAAAGGTATTCTTATTTTAACAATACCAAAACATAATATCCATAAGAATAAGTTTATTGATTTTTAAAAAATTTGGTAGATATTGTTGTTATCAAAATACTAAAATCAATATGGCCGTCTTAACCTCGCTTGGTCAACACGGATTAAAACGGACCATGAATTTGAAATAATAACAAATAATATAATATATTTATATTCATATATTAATTTTATTTATTAGTCATTATTCATGTTATAAATAGTAGAGATAAAATTTGCATTAAAATACAGTGGATGCTACAAAGAGTTTAGTTTTAGTCCGGCTAAAAACCTTGGTATTTTGAAGGGTAAAATACCAATATTCTTAAATCTAAAATATTCAAGTAAAAGTATACTGCGAACAAGAATACTCGGATAAAAAATATTCTGTATTCTGAGTAGAAAAATACTTTTTTTTTCAGTGCAGGTACCGTTTTTCAGGATCGTTAATTTGTCGAAATCAAAAAGAAAGGTAAGAAAGTGCATTCGAAGCATCGACTACTTCGAGTCGTTAGCTTGCGCAGTGACCGTGACTCGGGTTCATCGGAAGAGAGAAAAAGCATTCTTGCCGAGTAATCATCGAACTCGAATATGGAGCTAGAAACGAGCGAGAAACGTGTCATTGCCGTCCGAGCGAAATCTTTTTTTCTTCGAGGGGGGAAAAAGCGTTTAATTGCTTTGTTTTCCTACACTCGAGTCGGCGCTGTCATCTCGAGTCTCGCGTGACGTTGTAATTAATTCGAATCGGTACACGGGTAGACAAACGGTGTGTGTTTACACCGGCCGATAATTAAAACCCAATCGGAGCTCGCGGTCTCCCTCGTATCCTTGACGGGCTACAGCACCGATTGAAATTCAAGCGACGAGCTCAAATAGGTAAATCGATATTCCAGGCTCGACCGAGGAAGGTTCTCTTTTTTTTTCGTAAGAGCGTCGCCCGGAGGCAACGATCTCGTAATATCGACCTCAAAGGTGACCGCTAAGGTGCACCGAGAATCGAGTACTGTTCGCATAATTAGGTATTTTTAGTCGAACAATAAAAACGTACTCGCTCAGCCTTGAATTAAAATCAGATTTTAATCGCGATATTAGGTCAATAGAACACCAAAAGTAAATCTGAAACGATATAGGAGTTTTGTACCTGTGAGAAACGTATTTCGAGGAATCCAATCGGAAGATTCGGAAGAACGGGCGCGATGTCGAGAATGTAGAACAGATTTATTTACGTTTGCGCGTTTTAATCCGAACGAAACACGAGACTCGGAATTTTATCGCTATCGCGAACTGGATTATCTCGCGAACTCGGTGACAAGTTCGCAACAAGAGAGCGCAAGTTCAACGCGCGCGGTGATACGAGAAAACAATAATAACGGAAGGAAATTAAAGAGCCGTGATATTTAGAGGGTGGAAATACTTTCTTATTTAACGAAGCCAACTCGCAGGTGGTCCGTCATCGACCGTAATTATCGTACGATATCGATTCATCTATTTTAATAAGGATTGACCTCGATAATACATCGACACTTGCGAAACGATGTTTGGGCCGTCCCAGTAAAATTATTTTTTCCTTCGTTTACATACAACAAGAAACAAATTTATTCAATTTAACAATGAGTTTTAATATCGCATCACCACAAATTCAGTTTGAAAAACAAAAGTTCTTGCTCTTCTTTCGAAAAAGTTAAAACAGATATAACGAAAATGTCGAACGATTTTCGCACGATTGTGTCAAGTGTACACAGTTGCACCGCTGGGAAAAAGAAAGAAACGAAAAACAAGCGAAAAGCCGCGTGACTGGAGACACGATCGCGTCATCGCGCCAGCGGGACTCGATCATCCACCGCTTCGTATTTTACGACCTTAAAAAAATAACAAAGAACGGCACGAATCACGGTCTCGCAATGTCAATTCCGTCGATACGCAATAAACCCACGCGCTACTTTGTTTCGATATTATCGTCAATTTAGCGTCCGGAAATAGAATCCAGTCGACAACTCGTGACGAAAAATTATCGTCGATTTTGCTCCATCGACGAACGCTCGTTTCTTTCTTTATCGCTCTATCGCGACTTATTTTTACCGGAGAAGGGGATTTTCCATACCGATCGCGAGTGGCTCGAGGAGGGAAGGAAAATCACGAGGAGGGAGTTAAACGGGTCACGGCGGTGCTTAAGAAGCTCGAGCCGAATCGGGGGAATAAAGAAAGAGAGAAATAAACGCGGCCCCGGGCTCCTCCGAGCTACCGTGCTCGCCTATCGTAAAACAACACCGAAACGGAGTCGGATGCTCGACGGAATAAAGCGAGAAGAACAAAAAAAAAAAAGAAGTAGAGAACCTCCTCTATCGCGCCATCGCTATTTTCGTTGGTAGCGTTCGCGAGCGTAAAGCACACAAACGATCCTCGCCGTTGTGTTGATCCAGACGATATTCGCAGGGAATTTGCCCGAGCGCGAGGGAAGAAAAAAATAATGAAAATCGTATGATAGAATTCGGGAATAGCTCTGTTGCGTAACTTCGGTTAACGGGCGTTTAAAAATTCCGTCCGGATCGAATCGACGAAATTTTCATTACGAGAGAGCGATGTTGCAAACGGACCGATCGTAAAGTCCGATATGTATACGTTATGTTCTCGATTGAGCAAGAAACTCGTTCGTAATAATCGAAGTCTGTATATAATTAGATACTATTACTTTACCCTGTTGCAAATAATTACAACGTGAAAAAATTAACGTTAAAGTTAACACAATCAAACAAATCTAACAAAATTGTGTGCTGTCAATTGTTCTCATTTCTCAATTATGTAGAATCGGCAAATTCTCAAATGCTAAAACAAATTGTAAATGTAAAAGGGTAATGACACCTCGTGTAAGTGTGCGATAACTTTTTTTATATCCATGAGGGAAAAGATTCTCGCGAACAGAAATTCCGAGGTCTCGGGCAGATCCATACTGCATCATAACATGCTCGCTGGCCCACACGGGACGAGTAAACAGACATTCGACTTTATTTTGCATCTCGTTCGACGATAGTTTACATATGTCTCCATATGTAACAGTGGAGTCTGTCGATCTCGTAATTTATCTTTTTCGTCGCTCTGTATCGAGTGAAAGGCTCGCACGAGAAAAAATAAACACAATCCAGCTCCGGTTTGGATTACCATTTTACGAAGATATCTACGTAACGATCGTTGCGAAACTACAACCGGGAACGATCGAATGAAATTATCGATCGTATTTTACGTAATGCGCGTTATCCATGTTGTATCGTCCCGAAATCAATCCGAGAATAGTCATCGAATATGTATCATCGCTTCGGTAGAAATTAGATTCCGCGAACATTGTCAGCATTGACGCACACCGAAACCCGCTTTGCGGATTTTCACGTTAAGAAGCGGAAGAAAAAGAGAGAAAGAGAGAGCGAGAGAGAGAGAGAGAGAGAGAGAGAGAGCGTGGGTGAAAAACTGAATCGGGGCACAATCCCTCGCATTGGCTTATCCTCGCTGCGACGTTCGCCATTTTTATCCGGCTCGACCTCGACGCACGACCGATCGCTCTCGAGTAATCGATAAATCGAGTAGCTTTAATCCCGCGCGAACTTGTACGGTTACCTCCTCCGTCTAATTTACGTATTGAATTCCTGTGAAAGGTAGAAACTAAATGAACGACTCCGGAGACCGAGAATTCTCGACATCTAAACAATCCACCTTTCTCGGAATTTTTGTTCGTTCCACAGCCGCTGACGACTCTCTTCGTTACCAGGAAATTTCTCAAGGCGAAGTCTCTCGAAGAAGTTTGCAAAGGAAATATGAAATTTCATGTTCAATTTCAAATTGCCGAAAATAGCGAAACGTTCAAATTCACGGGTTTGGATGTTAGCGATTTTCGTGAAGCAATTAGCGTGGCAATTGGCCGGTGCAGCCTTGACCAACCCAACGAATCCCACGAGCAGGCCTTTTGCACTTGTTGCACTCGCGGGAACACGCGACAGCTCGGTGTCGATTATCGATTCTCCGAGAGCGCGTTCGCTCGACTAAAATCAAAATTGCACGACTCGTCCGTCGAGTCCTACCCGGTTAATTATAATCCACTTGTTTCTAGAAAGTACGAGTGAATTTTTTCTCGCTTTCAGAATTGAACGCGAGTCGTGATCGTTTATTTTTACGCCGTCGTTGTCTCTTTCTCTTCCATTCCACTCTCCGCTTTACGACCGCGCGGTTGTTCGTTGGCTATAGACCTGCGCGGCACCGAGCGTTTCGCTAAATTTCAATGAACGCATTCATAAAGTTGTCCGGTGTGGCGAGGCTCTTTCTGTCCCCTTGAGCTCGGTAGCAGCGCGCGTCGATTCGACTCTCTCGCGTTTCCATCGCTGAAAAAGTTGTGCTTTCGTTACGAACCCCGACGTTCGCTTTCATTTATCGTCGCCCCTTTTATGCCTCGTGTTTCTTCAATCTCAAGGGACAACGGTAGCGAGAAAAACGGTGAATTCTAGGAAAATTAAGCGACGAGCTAATTTCGGTTCGAGGATCGAGTTTCTCGAGATTGTAACTCGTGATTTCGCGTTACGTCGAATACCGAAAGAGAGAGAGAGAGAGAGAGAGAAGGGGTCGGAGATTAAACGAGTCGTTATCTAGGGGGAGCGAGCGAAGGGTACCGAAGTGGGTGGCGATAGCGGCGCGCACAGGGGTGTGGAAATTGCCTTCGCCGTCGCACGCGTGTTCGTGTTCGTAATCAATAAGCAGACGGTACCAACACAGACGGAGAGAGAGAGAGAGAGAGAGAGAGGCTGGCTTTGACTTTAGGGAACCGACTAAACAACGTCTGCCACTGTCCTCAGACAAGACCCTTTCCTTTGTCTCTATTCGCTTTTTTCCTCGCTCCTTTGTCTCTCCGAGCCTCTCCGATTCACGACGTTAGACCAGTCGATAGGAGCCGCTTCCTCGATACACCCGATAACCGGGAAGATAACGGTTTTATGAAATTAATCGCGTAATCTCGATTAATCTCGAGTCTTTAAGAAGAATTGTTTGTTTCGCGGCATCGGGGTAATGAAAATTGAATTTCCTGCGATCGATTAATCGAGAGCTGCATGATTCATTCGCGTTTCGTTTTTCGGAATTGAAGTGGCGTCGGCGTGGGTGACGTCGCGGCCCACCGCAGGGACGTATCGCGTGTCGTTCCGACACGCGCCCCGTGCCAAATTCGTACAGTCGGTTTACACACCCCCCCGATTGGGCTCGGTCACGTGCGCCGTTGCTATATCAGTAGAACGAGGCGAATTTCCAACATCGATTTGACGACCTTGGCCCACGCGCATCTCACGCCAACAAACTGTTTCTCGCGGACGATGTTTCGTAAACTCCAAGGTCCGAATATTTTCCTTCGGCATTTCGCAACAGATCTAATGTTTACGTTTTTACTCGAAGGAATTTAATTAGATAACAAAATTTTGGTCAGCTAGTCGAGATAAGAGATTATCTTTCGATCGCTAGTAAATTTTCTCCACGATTTTACCCTCATCCCGTACGAATCACGATAAAGTTGGACTAATGTGGTGAGTATTTAACGATACTGGGTGTACAATTCTTATGGCGTCGAGTTCCCTCCTTCGTTTTTCGGGAGAACAAAAGCCTCGGCTGTTTCTATGACCCCGAAAAATATAAGGACCCTATAGCAATAAGGGGGAAACTATATCGCGTCGCGTAGTTTCGTGTTTCCATGGATATGCACGTTCACGGGTAAATAAATCAGGATTAAAACGAATATAAATCAAAGTGAAAATCAAACAAAATTTATTACCGTACTTTGATAGTTTTATTAGAATTACCTAGTATGCTCATGTCAGTAAATATTTCATTTGAAATAGAGAGGATAAACGATGCGTATCGTCGTTACTGCTTAGAACTATCTTAAACTCTCGAAGACGGTTCGGCGCGATCGAACGTATCGCACCCACGCGAATTTCTTCTTTCCAGCGTGTTCAAATAACGTCGCAGTCCACCGCCTCGCAGTTCTTCTTGTACTAATTACACGCCCTCGAAGTAGCGTGCGTTCGCGTATCGAGTTCGCGAGGTAAATACGGATTTAGAGGGCCGCTTTTGCTTCTCAGCGCGTTTATAACAGAGCGTCGCGCGTCGCTCTGAATATTCATAAAGGGCCTTGCGCGAGTTTGCCGCAGCGGTAAAATCGAGAATAACGCGTCTCCCTTACGAGCGAATTCGCGAAACATTCATTTACAATTGCTCGACGCGAGAATCAAATTCCGATAGCGGCTAGCTCGGCTCGAATTATCAATTTTCGATGTCGTGCAGGTTTCGGTTTCAAAAGCTTTTTCTCGAATTGATAATCGCGGCGAATAGCCGATATACATATATAAATCCTAAACATAATTTGAATGTTATTCGGAAACTGTAATTTTCATTGTCTACGTCGTAAAGAAAAATACAGTCGGTTGGCTATTCGGCTATCGGTGTTTACACGTGTCGGATTACTCGGATCGTTGTAACGTTACCGAGACGTTTACGCTATGAAGGAGATATACCGGTGCAGCTTTGATTAATTGCCGCGACACTGTCGTTAGAGAATTAGATCGTATCGTCGCGGCCCGAATTAATGAAACAATGGTATCCACTGTTCGTGGGAAGAGCTTTACACGCGCGCTGATTTCCTCGAGGCGGTTCCTAATGGAACACGAACGGTGGCTTTACGAGGAAATAGCGAAATTGAGAAAAAGTTGAAACCCGTGGGCGGGAACGGAGCGGATGGGAAGGACGCTGTAGGACTAATTGCGATTCGATCGTCTGTACATTTTCTAGCGCAGATGCGAAAATTATTCGACGTTTTATCCACCGCGGAATTATGGATTCGTATAAACGGAAAAAAATGAGTTAAGGAAATAGAGTTCCGTAGTTGAAAAGTAAAAAGTGGTCGGAAAATATCGGGGAAAATTCTGCCCGTTCGTACTAGATCGCAGGATATATTAGTCTTATTTTTTTTGCGCTCTCGGGTTCTTTCAAAATGTAAAACCAATTATTGTTAAATTCAGTTGATCACATTTAACACTTAACTTATCAGAGAGGGACAAAGAAAAGCAACATCGTAATGACATCCTAGGTTTAAAAACGCTCGCTGATAGAGAATTTTTGATGAAGAGGCAGGTGGGAGGGTCACGTCGTCCCCGTCGATACACGAGGAGATAACGTCGTCGGGTGGATGCGCGACGGCGCTTGTCGAAACGACGCGAATCGAGCGTCTAGACGTCCGCAGCCCCCGACGATAACAGAAAAATTTTCTTTTGGAACGAAATTCAACAAAAGCTCTCCTCTTTATTTTTTCGTCAGCGGGAGAAAAACCAGACGAATCCTCGACGCACGCGAGGTTGGGATTCTCTGACGCAATCGCGTGGGAGTGCTAAAGTGGAATGTAGGGTAACGGCTCGGTTCGGCGAATCTACCTCGCGAGAGAAAAAAAAAAGACAGAGGGAAAGGAGCGTCCGAGCGAAGACGCGAAGATACGCCGAACTTGCGAGCTTCCCAAGAAGCCCAGTGCGATATAATTTTTCGAACACCTACGCGATGTACAAGTTCGTCGGTTATTGCGAAACTCGGGGAAAAAGTCGATCCTCCGCGGAGCGAAACTCGCGAGGCTGCCGTCCCAATTACGGGGATTAATGGAGGAGAATCGAGTTTGTTCGGCACAGGCGTCACGACGCGCCCGATAATCCGGCTCCCGATGGGCGCGAACCGAATCGTGCGCGTCGAATAAATTAACGGCTCGATATGGAACGCGTTGCACATGCGGCGGGACGGGCGAAACGGCAAGTTCAAAGTCGACCCGAGCTAGAATCGACTTACGTAATTGCCAGCGCACGCAACGGCTGACATAACCCGTGCGCGCTTCTAGAATTCCGCGTCACCTGCTACATCCTTCGATTCGAATCGCGCACGGTGCGAACGAGGCTTGACTCTTTAAACGACGAGACTTTTAATCTCGACACTGTTGGAAAACGATAATCATTTTTTTTTTTGTATCATATTGCTCATATTTTTTTAATATCTATAACATGTTCGAATTCGAGGCCTACCTACTTTCGACGTCCAAGTTTTTCAAGACAGTACACTGAAAAAAAAGTATTTTTCTACTCAGAATACAAAATAT
>NCVS01003411.1:0-54401 GCA_003055095.1 Goniozus legneri | reverse complement strand
AATCATTTCGAGCTATTCCATTTTGGAACAGCTCTTACGACTAAACATATTCCCTCTCTTTTCCCCTATCTCTCTCTCTCTCTCTCTCTCTCTCTTCTCTCTCTTTCTCTCTTCCGGATTCCGGTGTCTGCATGAGTGTGTGTTGACAATCCAATTTGTAACGCATCAGGGCTAAGCACACGACGACGAGTCGAGCATAGCGTAACTGCCATTAGGAAAAAAAATCGCTCGAAAGGTAAAAAGCGAGAAACGAGAGAAAGAAGGTTACAGAAAGCTAGCGGGTCGAATTGACATGTACAAAGTACTTCGATTCGACTGGATAATATTCATATACATATAAATTAATATGTATGGTATACTTTAATTTCGTTCAAAAATTATATGAATAATACGAGCAACCAATAAAAAATAAGGGAAAATGAAGAAAAAAAATAATGTAATACGTATTGTTTAGAATTTCGAGATTTACCGTTGAAACAGAATCCGGTTAAACTAGGACACTCTGTATAAGAAGATTCGAAAGACGAAGTCGCGGCGAAACAACAAAACTCGAAATACATAAGTTGTACTATATGCTCGTCGTGCTAGTTCGCCCGTGTAGGTATTGCATAATGCAATGCTTTACTCGGGTGATAACTTATCCAATCACCGCACTGTCAGTTACAATCTACCGACTCCATTACCTGTCGATTTATCTTAATGGAACGCGATCGTTATTTATCACTATTTTCAGTCGCGAGCATCGGCTCAATTTCTCTCGCGCACGACCCACCGGCAACCGCGCGTTAGCAACTCGCTCGTTCTCTCTCCTCTACCTTCACGATTGAGAAAAATAAGCATGAACGCGAAAATAAGACGAACGCGAAAGAGAATGAGAAAGAGGTGAGTAAAAATGGAAAAACGAGTTCGATGCGAAAGCGTAGGAGCTACGTTCCGTAACGCAATTGTGGAATTTTAATTTGCGAGTTGTTCCGGTTAGACTCGAAGATATAACTCTCCGTAAAAAGAAACTTGGCTATTTGAAAATAGTTTTTTTCTTAAGGAATACTTCTCAAATTATTCTCAAAAGTATTGTATTATAATAATTCTATTGGCCGATACAAAAATCTCAATTACCGTGATTCGATTAAAATGATAAAATTCGGCCGTCGTATTTTTCTCGGTGAACAATACGAAGAATTTCGGGTAACGGCTCGTTAATTTTCGGCCGAGTCGCGCTTACGAGAGGGAAAGGCGAGAATCGTCTTTATTAGTGGCAGTAACGCGGACGCATTAATTTACCGCTCGTCTCCTATCAGTGACGTTTCATTTGTCACCAGGTTGTACCATAAATGTCAGAGGGTGCGCGCACGAGCCGCCCGCTCTCCCGCTGTTACGCCGTGCGCGCGAACTCGCACGCCATATACGAGAACCCTGACATCAAAAGTCAGGTCTCAAGTGTAAGAGGTATATATTCTTTCCCTCGCGTACGTTAAATCTCGTCGCTTTTTCACCTCCTTTTCCGCTCTCTTTTTTTCACCTGGCCGTTAAAAATAATAGCAAGACGAGAAACGATACATCTCTCGTAGAACGGTGTGCTCGTTTATTAAAAAGCCGTGTGATTTGCGACAGTCACGATGTTTTCATTATTCGCCCGCGAGCCACCACGACGCGTCGAAAAATACCGTATCAACGAGGTTTATTTATATTTTTGTCTTTCCCGTGTTAAATATTTAACGCGTGTGCGCGCGCAGGTCGGTAAGTGGAGAGGGAATGATAAATAATCATCCTATGCGCGCTCGCGCGAGTGATATTAAATTCCACGCGCGACGTTACCGTAATAAACAATATATAAAACTGCGCGCGAACCGCAATTACGCGTAACCGTTGCAACACGGTCCCTTCTCTTTATGCGAGCATTCATAATTTTCGTCCTCGTAAATTTTGGCTGAATATCGCATCGCGCGCTCTCGATACACGCTCGCGAATTAAGTCGACGTTGTTGCGCATAGAATGAATGAGAGAGAGAGAGAGAGAGAGAGCTACCTACGGAATTATTTGAGCAGGGGGAGGCGCTATCAGAAATTCTACGAGCATACGGGCGTAAACTGACGACTCGCGTGCTTTACGATAGACGCGAATTTATTACCGACCGTTTCGAGCCGCGTTAGCTCGACTATTACGGGCCCTTTTACCTGTACCATATCCTACGGAAATTCCCGATGGAAAATCTTGGAACGTTTGTCGAAAATATATAACTGGGAGTCGAATTCTTTCCTCTTGTGTTAGGGTTAGATCAATATGCCGCTTTTCGCAACGCGCCCTCTTAATTTCCACTCGGTTAAATAACACGCCGAACACCGAGAACGGTAAACATCATGAGAGTGAACAGCTGCGGGCACAGTCAACGGCTGGGTAACGACGTTTCTCCTTTAACTCGTCGGTTAGCGAAAACCTCTCTCTCTCTCTCTCTCTCTCTCTCTCTTTCTCTCTTCCCCTCTCCCTCGAGATTTATATATAAACCACTCGTCAATGGGAAATGTCGTTATGAGATAGAAGCCACAGAGGCGTCATTGATGCGAATGTTTGTGTACATATACGCCCACCAACTGACTGTACTGGGTGTCCTAGTCTGACCAAACAGTATTTATTGAATTTGAATAATTTTTTTACCAAGACGTGAATCTTTCTGAGTATTTCTAGAAAATGCTTCTGATTGGTCACTGGGTCTCTCATAACTTCATATGGGATGAAAAAAATGAAAAAATACGTATTGCTCAGAATTTTACGATTTATTCACTGTATCGCGATATATTTATTTAACCGTCCGATCGAATTAGGACACCGTGTAAGACTTCTGCTACGAGGATCGCTCGTGTTGTCCCGGTTCGCTACACGGATTTTCTGTCCGTCTCTGTACTTCCTCTTACTCCGTCAGTAACTGTGTCAGTCTGTATTAGTGTGGTATATCCGATTTCAATGACACGATGCAACCGTTAATACATTATTCAAGAGCCGTTACGATTCCAAGATAATGCAGTGAGATGATACTCGACCCGTCCAATTTGCCAACATCGACTCTTCTGTTTCACCAGGAAATTCGAATACCTAGGTGTAGTGGGAACCGAAAACGTGAGAAATTTTCAAATCGTCGTTTATCGATTTTTCTTCGTTTTCAATTAAACCTATTTCGAATTTCAAATATTGACTCTTACTACTTGATTACAGAAATTTACCATTATTACTCTTTAGCACTCTTGGAACTTCTGTAAGTTATTTAGAAGTTGTAGCTAGTAGTCCATATTCTCGTAGGAGGCAACCAAAAACTGCCTATTTTCTCATTCTCCTTCTCTCTCTTAACTATAGTATAAATATGTATGTATACTCGTATGAAGGATACTCGATATTAATCGAACAACGATCTTCTGGTCGTTCCCCTCGCGTTCGTTTCATCTCTCTTCGCTTCCAGGGGAAGGAAATCGTCGAATCGAATGAAGCGATTCCCTGTATAATCTTACTTTCGGCGAATCCTTAATCTCCGGTGAAAGCCGTACTAAATAGCGCGGCAGTTACGCGCACTGACACGAGAATTCGCCGTTCGCGAAACACTTCCCATCTTAACTCCCCTCCGTCCCCGGCTCCCCGCGAGTTAACGCGACGCTCGCGCTTTATACGCTGCAACCGTTTAAGTGAGATCGTTCTGGCCAATAAGCTTCAACCACAGTCTACGACAGAGCGAGCGCTCGGCTGCTTTCGGCATTACGGCCGGCAATACGTCTTTCAGGAACGAGCTCAAAATTACTTTTCCGTGCTTTCGCCCGGCCCCGTTGCATATTCCTTCGGTATATAGCCGGTACCGAGAGACGCCGACTTCCACCCACTCCCGCCAACTGACGCGCGAGTCGTGGAAAAGTCGCGATTTCAACCGCGTCCGCTAAGTAAATGCATAAATTTACCGGGATTTGTTTTAGGGTTTTGCCCGCCGTGACCGTAAATGCGTACGCTAGCGACGAAACAACAACAACAGCAGCGCGTTTCTTTTGTGCTTTATAGTTCCATAAATGAACTAATAAACAGTCGAAATCTAATACCGGCGTTGCGCGGTGGAAAATAGCAGAAACGGAGAGAGAAAGGGAGGGAGAGAGAGAGAGGGAATGGGTTCGCCACATCGTCCGCCATCGCCGCGTCCCTTTTGATACCGACTTGCCACCCTCTACGCGAAAGTTGCTTTCCCTTTTCCGACGCGGCTTGCAATGCACACTCACCCTTCTCTCTCTCTCTCTCTCTCTCTCTCTCTCTCTCACTCGCTTCCTCTTCTCTTCTCACGTCCTCACGACACACACTCGGTCGAAGTAACCCGAGACCAGAGCACACGCGACGTGGAAACCGTGTGATATACGAGACGAATTAATAACACCCCCGTGCCACCCTCTGGCTCCCTTTCGTTCGCCTTTAGACCTTCCGAAGAGAAGCGTGTGCGCGTTTACGTGAACGTGTACGTATGTGTGCGTACATCTGCGTGCACGGATTGCGGATGGAAGATGTATCTAGCGAGCTCGACGTCAATTTTCGACCCATTACGAGTGGAATCGAGCGTGCGTCTAGGCGCGAGTATGCTCTTATATAAATTAGTCCAAATGGATTTCTACCCTGGCTAGATTTTCGTCTAATTATCATAAGTGGTTCGTTGGTTAATGTGAACCGAGATTAACGAATTCAATTTTTTTGTCTCGAAAACTCGCTATTTCGTATTTCAAAGCCTTGCGATAATTCTAGACTACCCTGTGCAAACGTCAAATTTGACACTAATTTTCATGAAAGAAAGTCAACTATGGACGTGTTGCATCTTTTGAGGAAAATCTTTGCATGAATGTAACTTGAATATTTCATATGAATTATATAAATATTATATAAATATATTAATTTCTAATCGATATAACATGTTATTTCGAAAAACTGGTTTGAATGCAGAGAATTTTTTCTAAATTGGATAAAAATTACCGATCACTGGTCGTTGATTCCGGTACGCGCAAATACCAAGAAGCGAAATCTTCTTTTTCTTCCCGAGAATACTCATTAAAAGCCAGATTGTCTCCTTCGCGTTTCGCCTTCGACTCGAGAGACGAGAGCGGGGAGAATATCTCCGAGCGTACGCGCATCCCGGAATTCAATTAGTCGAACTGATTCGGTGTCTAATTAATTTCACGTCGAGAGGAGTCGAACTTAATGGGAGTAGAGGGTAAAACTACAGAGTGGAAGTCTACCGGGCTAGTTTTTACGTTATTGAGAATGTTTTCTATAAAGGATCAGCTCGCGGGGTTCGAGAGCCAAAAATATTTCGCTTTAACGAACGATTCTCGTTCAATCAGCTGCGAAAAATTCGAGCGCTATCCGATACACTGGATGATTGCTTTTCGCGTTTTAGCTGTCTGCGAACTTGATTTCGCTGGTTTGTCGACGAATCTGTGCGTGTGTACAATCAGGATGTCTCGAAATTACACGCGTTGTTATTTACGATTAGCGAATTTCTTAGCAAAAAGTTTACAATTGCTCCAAAACCCGATTCGCCCTTTTCGAGTTATGAGCCAATCAAACTAAATCTTTAGCTCTGTATGGGCGTGGCTCGTTTTAATTTAACGATTAGAATTCGATCGATTTTAACGACAGAATAAAATTAATACATATTTTTATAGGAACGAAAACATCGAATTAAATTTTAATGTTCGACTTATCGATGGTACTCTTTAAGTCTCTAATTAGCTAACGAAAATTTAAAATAGCTCGAGAACCATAAACCCGACGTCAAAATGGTGAAAAAAAAACTATTTCGTTTGGAATTTCGCGTGCTCTGTCTATTATTCGAGAGGCCTTCTGGAACACCCTGTATGCCATATCGGAATTTTTTGAACGATATATGAAAATTTGCTATTTCACCTTTCACTGTTAACAAGATGATTCATCGTAAATCCTCATACTGAATATTATCGAATCACGATCGATAGCGTCGACGCGATGCAACTATACGACGCGAAACAAATGCAGACCTCTGTGCTTCGCCTAATCTCGCGACTAGTGCTGCTGGCTGAATGATGATCGAGCGATCGTACGTTGAAAATGAAAGTTCGCCGATCGTCACGATCGATAACGGACATGCGTCAGAACGGTGGTATCGATTTATCGTGCGCCGCAACGAGAGCCCAGCGATTGACCTGCCACTCGATCTACGTGCCAGACGTTCCTCTTATCATCCTTCGGAAGCGCAATAACGCGACTTTTTTCTCCCATTCGGCGTATGTCACAAAATTACCCTCTCTCAACGTCCATGTGTACTCGATTCTCTCTAATTACTACAAACATGGCTAACTTGCTGCGCGGTACCGAGATAAACACTTTTGATCGACTGAACTAATTTCAGTCGATTCATCGAACACTTATCGCCATTTCTCTACCTTTTTCATAATATTTCATTGACTCTATTGCTTATAAAATTAAAATACAGTTATGTCCTCGAGCAGGACTTTCTACGGGTTGAAGCAAGAAATAATATGAACGTTCTGAATATTGCCGAGACGCTCTACTAAAAAAATCAGTGAAATTCGTAGAGATTCGATTTTAGACGGTAACTGTTACCGCGTCATCGTACTCCAGGGGTATACGACGGTGGGACGACGGCCCCTTAAAACGGTCATAACAAAGTGCATCACTCGCGACTCCCGAGTTGGCAAAGATACGCGGGAAGTGGAGTCACGCACGTCGCGCGAAACAAAAGGAACAATTGCGGTCAAAGTCCAACACGCGTCTCTTAGGGGACTCTCGAGTTTACCGTTCGCGCTCCTCGCCAAGATAATAACGCTGCACCGTCGGGACGTTCTTCCCCCCCTTGGCGTGTGCGCGAGTGTAAGTGAAAATCGAGTAACCCGCCGGATTAGATTACGCGGTTTAAAACTGCACGCTCTCGCTTTTGCGCCACCGAAACAACGCGAAATTCGCGCAGCGGGTATAACGCAACTAGTTCGATCGCTAGAACGAAGACGGTTCGCGATGGGAAAATTGAACTTTATAAAGACACGCTCGACATTATCGTCCCCGTCACGTCGGTGTCTCGTCACGACGTTGCCGGTAATCGGTTGCACGTGCCGAGAAATGGGCCGGGACTTATTATAGTCCGGGTAATCCGGATTCCCGCATCGAAGAACTTACCGTTCGTCACTCCTCACGACCCTCCCGACTGATTATCCGATAAACCTTGAAGAATAATCGATAAACCTGTTATAGTTTTCTTTCCTCCTATCCAACGTTGAGATTCATATAGATTAAGAAAAATTTTTATTCGATCTTTCGAAAAATAAAAATGATATATTGACTTTCCGTTGTATCTAAGATATAGACATGTGCGATCGAATTTGGATAAAATACACTTTGTGCATATACTACATAAAAGTTTGATACTGCTGATATTACTCGTTCATAAAATTTAGTTGCGGTTGATAGATTTCACTGACTTCTTTCTTTTGTTTTTCACAATTTCGTGAACATTCAACTCCACACTACCCATATCAATACGCTTTTACTAAAAATTTTCAATTCCGTAGAATACTTACCATCGTTTTTTTCATATCCGGCAAGGGTCGTCCTTAATAATTTTTTTCAAACGTGATTTTAGTCGAATCCTTCGCGTACGACGCAGTCCATCACGCGAACGCGACTTGACCCCGAGAATTCTCTGCTCGGTAAATGTATGAAGTCCTCGAAATCCTCCCCGTACTTTGCGATTTATCATTCGCGCGGCCATCTTGCCGACGGGTTCACCTCTTCTCTCTCTTTCTCTCTTTCCGTTTCTCCGACTCTTCCGCAGTTCCTTCCTCCATCCTCGTTTTCTCTCGACGCCGGCGCGAAAATTCATCGGGAGAGCGAACCGCTCTCGGATGACGGGTTCAGAAGTTATGAAACCGCCGTATAACTCGGATTTCGCCGAAAAAAGTAACTCCGGGGGATCCCGGGTTGGTTTTAAACGAAAAAAAAAGGAAAAGAACTGATGTCTTGCCCGTCGCAGGACACTCTACCTATAATTACATTTTAACGAATGAAGTTATTTTATTCGTTTCCACTCGGCAGCCCATCTTTCCCACGTTCCCTCCCCGCCTCTTATTCTTCTCGCTTCGGCTTTGCGAAACGTCGAGTGTGCGTCCGTCCGGTGCAGCTTTCTGGTCGATAATCCCTTGCGCTTTCATCGTAACTATAGCAACGCGATTCGGGAAGAATATTTCAAACGGCTATGAAAATGAATTTTGTTTAATTATTTTTCAAAGCGCTAACTACCACCGCCTGGTTTGGCTTTGTAACACATCCAGTGCTGATTCCTTTTTGAAAAAACTGATACATATTGTAAATACAAATTGAACGAGAATGGAGAGCAAGAGAGGCAAAGTAATCAAGAAGTATTCACACGGTTGTGTAGCCGCGCGCATGTTCATTACATTCATAGACGTGAAAGCGTAATCCCAAAATTCAATGTGTCCTCGTTTGAAAGCTTCGCTCGGGCCCGAGCTTTAGTTTGTCGCGTTCGATGGAAATGATTAATGTCGTTTCACTGAGTATTATTATCGGGATCATAGGTCCAGTGTAAGTACAACGGACGGGTCTCGATTATCTCAAACCGAATTTAATTAGTTGAGAATTTAGTCAACCGGGAGGAAAATTCCTCCGCTGAAAGTTCCTCGGCACTTTTAATTTAAATCCAGTTCATATCTGAGCCAGGTTTAGGTACGAGTCGGACTTTCAAATAACATTATATAATCCGTGTCCTATTAATTAAATTCCTTTTAGAGAGTTTCGCAGCGTAACTGAAAAATCCAACTCGTTATCGCTGTCAATACTTCCGACACCTAGTGAAATTACCGATAATGATCAAGTCAAATCTGATAGGAATTTCATAAAATTAGGAGAAGTTGGCTTTCGGAAATAGTAAAAGTGAAACCAACTTGATCAATTTATTATATTTTAAAACAGATTTGTTAAATTCTTTGATTATTATCGAAAGTTGCACTAGTTTGCATATTATCGATTATTTAAAAAATTTGTTATACTCTTCGAGTCGCTCGGTCGACGTGGAAACAGACAACAGATTTCCTCCAGCGATTCTCATTTGATCGCAGAATATGCAGCTGCTGCAGCGTGAACGAGTTGCGGTCACTCGCTCTTCGCAGTTAAGGCTACATTCAATGCTTGTTCCAGCTTAGGACATTAATTCCTAATTACCTACCAACTAGTATGAAGCATGTCAGCGGTCGCATAGCACAAACACGAATGAACTTTGAAGTACGAAGATCCTTGAATGTTGGATGGTTATATATAGTATATACAGATATATGTATGTATCTACTTATATACGCTCTTCTCTACGAGTATTTCATATAATGTACTACATGCACGGTAGGTGCAAATGCTTTTATATGAACCTTCTAACAAAGTTCACGGCGCCATGCATAATTACGTGTTAAAACGTACCATCTAGTAACGAAAGAAGGCACACCGGGTGCCTTAAACTATCGTAAATACCAATTAACTTCGCGACCAGTCGTCTTTGAAGCTCGCTTATTTTTAATAACTTATCAAGACCTATGAGAAAAATTTGGGTATTTGTAACGAATGCAAGAATCGGAATAATGCCGGCTATGGAAAATTACGAATCGAAATATAATCCGAGAAAAAATTTGGTATTAGAAGAACTCGCATTTCTGTCAGGAAACAAAATGATTTCACGGTATCAGAGGTCCAGGAAATCGTTGGAGAACTCGGACAGAAAATCGATAGTGTCGGCACGAGAAAGCTCAACCGACGACCCCACTACCGCAAAATTGAGTCCATTATCGCTCTGGCCAGGTACCTCAATACCATCGATATTCGTTTAACGCATCGTTTCCTTGCCAAGAGGGTGACAAACATGGGTCTGGTGAGAAATATAAAATTTCGAAACCGCAGTAACGAAATCGAAAGTTTCGCTCCTCGTTTTTCGAGGAGGCGAGAATCAATTGTCAAGTGAGGTCTTTTCTAAAATTGAATACAATATTTTGAACTGATATTCTCGATGAAATTTAATACTGTTGGTAGAATAGTATTTATTCACTAATTACATTGAGTGATTAGTGCAAAATTCACTATTTGAAAATATAATGATTACGCGATTAGCAATATTACTTGTTATGATTGTTTGTTACCTCCTAGTAGAATATTCAACATCGTAGATAATAATTCGATTGTGCTTGAAACTATTATATTCCCGCTAATCCAATTTTACAGAGTAGAAAAAGAGCGTAAAATTTTGCAATTACAAAATTAACGTTATTCGTTTTCGCAGTTACGAAGTTACTAAAAAAACCTCTCTAGAATAAACATCCAGCTAGTTCTCGCACCTTTCAATCCCGATAGTCCAGAAATTGACTACTATCCGGCTGAACGTAGCCTGGTGTATTTTCTCGTAAGTTTACGCGCCATTGGGCACCAATCTTCGAAATGAAACTGCCGTCGTTCGGTGGCTTCTCGGCATACCTATTTTCCTCCGGCAAGGGTGAAAATAAAAACAGCAGAGGAGAGAAACAATAGGGAAAAAATACAAAAGAGGGAGAGAAGGAATTCCATGGCGCGTAACGGCACGTACGGCTCTTCGGCATCGAATAATCAGATTTCGCAGATTGGCCAGCCCCGAGGGATTCGCACCTACACACGAATCCGCGAAGGCTCGTTCTCACTGGTGGATAATACATCATTTGTTGTACTCCACTAGCGTTCCCGGGATCGTAAACGACGATATTACAACGGATATATACGCGAACTCGTATAAAGCTAAACCTTACAATACAACACGAAAACGAGGTGTCGAGTATGTAATGGAATTGCGAGACTGTAAAGGCTAGCTATCGACCCATCTCGTTCCATCTTGGTTCCGCGCACCGTCGAAATACCTCTATGTAACTCGATGAATACGAGCGGTGAGTAATTGCTTCCCAGGGACAAATTAGATCTGACGTTCAAAGTAGAGCTTTGTATAGCGTGGGGTAAAATTACCCGACTCGATAAATACCCCGGGCCTTATTGGATCGCGATAAATAAATTCAGGTATATGTATTTATCGAAGACGAACGAATAAATATTGTTCTGGTATTAAGCTGTGCGGTACTTACCTTTAGTCGAAAATCGTTGACGGTCCAGACACGACTCGCATAATCGTTGGACGCACCAAGGATGAGAGTTCCCGTTGAGTCGAAATCCACAGACATAACACCCGCGTTGCTACCGACAAGGATGCCTTTGGCCTCGGCTGCACCTGCAACAAGATTCGCGCGTATATATTGGCAACGTTAACTACCATCGTCGGGTACAGTCGAGCAGCAGCCCGAGGACTAATTAAATTTACGCTCCCTCGGTTTAATTGCCAATGCAGGCGACGTACAAGTGCCACGCGACAAGATGAACGTGGAAGAAGGGTGAATACACGAGAAAGAGAGAGAGAGGGAGAGAATGGAAGATGTTAAAGGCAAAGACATTCGGCACACGCGAGAATCCGGATCAGTGCGTTCAACGGATCTCGACCTAAGCGGATATAGTTAGGACAATATGGAAGGATGTTTCATCCAATTTGCAATGCGACGAGGATTATATTCCACCGCGTTAATAACACGTGCGATCGCTTCACAACGAAGGGGAGCCTGCTAGCGAACCGGGCTTTTAATAGGCCTGTCTGCACATGCCGCTGCTATGTGCCATCGGGATCTTCCGAGTAACCTGTTGATTCGTTAACATACTTCGTTAATCTGGTAAAATAGTCTTTGAAATTTCTCGTAACGTTTGCTTTAATCTTTTGTTATCATTTGTATGTAACGGAAATACAAATTTTGTAATGCCTTAACTCTCGATTAGTCTGCTTCGTTTCGTGCGAGTTACCAAAAATCTGAGACACTCAGCTACGACACGTTCGAATATGTCAACAATTTTGAAAAATGAAATGTTATAATATCGATTAAAAAATTCTAGCTTCGCAAGAATGAATAAGGGAAGTATTCGGCTACTGAAATAATTACCTTTCGTTATGTTCCATAGCTTCACTTTTCTATCAGCACCTCCAGTAGCCAAAACTCTGTCGACAGGGGACCATTTCACAGCATAAACTTCTCCATCATGAGCATTCTGTAAGGGCCACACATATTTGATGTAAAAAAATTTGAAAAAAATATCAAAGGTACATAGAATTGTATGAAGCCATTGGGTCAATTTTAAACATGTCCTAAAGCTATCTACTATGAAATATCCCTCAAATTAAAAATGTCTAAATCTCGTATTCGAGTAGTTTCTACTTCAATCGTCGAAATTGTGAAAGATGACTTCGAAGATTATGAAAAATGAGTGATTTTGTAGGAATTTATGAATTTGAATGGAAAGCACTATCAGAACTCAAAGAATATTCGACGAAATAACATTTCATCTTATCGATACGAAATTTCGTAATTCAATTTGATAACATATACTTTGCGTTTATTTCAGCTTATAACATGCAAAATCACAATTCTTCTTACAACAAAGATTAACGTAGTTCAAGTATTTAATATAACTACATTAGATATATAAAAATATTATTTTATAGTTCAAATATACACAAGCAATTTTATATCAAAATACAATATAATATGATTATGTAAATTTCGTGAAAATTCAACTTTTACCACAAGTTTTTAATTACGAGTATAGTTCATGCTATACTTATTCTTATAAAATTATTTTCATAAGAACACTTTTAGATAAGGCCACACTTTTGCACCTCTTGGTTCAATTTAAGAACACTAATAACAATTAACACTATTTGTTGTTTGTAATAACAAATAGAGTACCAGTATCCTATAATAAATATTGTATTTTTCATAAATTTTAAAGTAAAGTATCAAAAAAAAGTTATCGAGCGAAAATTTTCAATAAACAATTAAATATTTCGATAACTCCTCTATGATAATAATTAAATCATATAAAACAATACATTATTATTAATAATTAACAAATATCAATCTGAAAATAATTAATTATAATATTTGAAAAATATAGCTATTCGAAGTGCGTTATTCGCAATGTCAAGACATAATTATTACATAACCGTCTGAGTTTGTTATTAAATTGTTGTTCAAGATTTAAAAACTAAGAAATAAGCTCATTCAACAATTCAATTAAAATTTTTACTCTCATTGCTGATATTGAATAGCATTATTCTAACTTTTTACCTGTAGAAAAATAATTACATTATTACGTTAAAAACCAAAATCACAGCCTTCTTCGTTGATTTCAGAAACTTATGTTACACTCAAACGGTTAAATATCGAATAACGTATCTAACAATAAGCCTTAAAATCCTTTAAAGACATTTTATCTGAAATCACCCCTTTAACAGAAATTCATAAACATAAACTTTAAATATTAAATATATGTATCAATTATTCATCAATCAACAATTGAATTCTGATAATAATATGTATAATTTTCGTGTAAGATGTCGAATTAAGTTTCGAACGTTATGAAGTTAGTTTATATATTACTTTATAAAAATTATTTCACATAAAATAAATATGTAAAATGTAATTTTAATATTACACGTATATCCAACCACGATTATTCTGATTCTTATGTGTTAGAATGCGGATATGAGTGCGCAAAGTGAACTTAATATAATTAATTTCATTGAAAATAATAAATATATCTGAAAACAAGTTCAAATGAAAAGTCAAACTGTGTTCTGGAAATGTTGTGAAGAATATCTTAATCAAAAATTGCCTACCACTTTCTCATAACTATAATTAAAGCTTAATAATTTAAAACAAAATATTTAAAATTTTTAATGGAATTCAACGTACAAAAGTGATGGAAATTTTTGTTGGTACTGCTGTTGGAAGGCCCGCCATTCCTTCATTTAAGCTTGACCTATCAGGACTAATAGGTCTTGTATCTCTAGCTGCATCCTCTAATTCTTTTTGCATTTTTGCTTGACGTTTTCTAAAACAATGATTAAATAATATTATCAATCGTGGTTAATCACTAATTATATCACAACTTATGATCAAGGTAAAAATTATTCATTTCTCCAATAATGATGAAATTTAAATCATTCTTCTCATGATGCCAAGTCAAACGCTGAAGTTACACTGAAATGTTATTATCCGTCATGCAGATTATTAAATAGCAAAGCATTGCATTATTCTGCCAAGTTTTCATAAATAACTGCATATTTCATTCCACCTAAATAAAAAATTGATATGATTTCACCTATAAATACTAATGAAACTAATAATGTTATAAATTAATTCAATAAAAATAAGGAACGATGCGTGATTATACCAAAGTATCTTATAATTAATCATTTGGTACATTGATTAATAGTTTAAACTTTTCAAGTTTGTTTATGGTTTTCGAATCATTCTAAGGTATGTCGATGAATACCATGTTATTATTCATAAATTGAACCAGAATACATATGTATTACAGCAGTCAATTTACACATATTGTTATACTGTTAATGGGCTTTGAATGATAAATATTTATGATAAATTGTTATGAAATACCTTATGATATTCTTTCAATGAAATTTGTAACTGGAATACTGAGTTATTCAATGAGACCTCTTTGTTACCTTGCTGCTAAACCAAAGCTGAGTTGCAAGTAGCATAATTTATACTAGTTTGTCAATGCATAAAACTTACCCAAATTTCAATATGGTATTCATCAAAAAGGTTGTTGGGCTGGTAAAACTCTCACTGGAATTAGAATATCAAGCTATATGAAGAGCTTACATAAGACAATTTAGAGCAACTACTTAATGAACTCGTCTGCAAGCATCAATTCACTACTTTAGCAAAAATAAATTTTAATGCAATTTTTAATAATTATAGATGAAACAATTCATAAATTATTCAGATTCTCCAATATTCTAACATCTTTTTGTAATCCTATATCTTATCTACCTATCTTTTTTTCCATTGAAAGTACAATAAACAAACTTGAAAAGTTCTTCACACTCAATGTTCTAAGTATATCTAAATTCAAATTAAACTTATATTAAACTATAAATAATTATAATACTGATTTTCACACGAAAACACTGAAATCAATCATATAAATTATTAATTAAAAATATTATACTTACCTGCATTTTAACAAATAATCATTCAAATTTTTAAAACTGTATACTCACTTCAAAAAGTTGTCATTTTCTTCATTCATTTTATCTGCATCTCGAGCTTTATATTTAATTAATCGTTCTACTAGTTGTCGATTTTCCTCCTAAAAATATTTCAAAATCAAATTGACAGTGTTACAATATGATAGAACTATAAATTACTCGATATTATAATATAAGACTTACCTGAGCTTTCCTTAATTTCTCCTCCAAGGAAGCAAATGCTAGCTGAAGAGCTTGATGTTCATCTTTCAACATTTGGTTTATTCCTTCTAATTCCCGTTCTTTATTTAAGCATTTTGCAATTTGTGCACGTAATCCAACATTAACTTCCATACTTTCGGCAAGACTTCAAGTTATATGAAACTCATTAGGTACAACAAAGACTACATAAATGTGAAATAAAAACAAATCTGAAATACAAATACCTCACTTCCTTTGCTTGAAGTTCTTTTTGCATTTCTTGAAGTTTATTATTAATATCAACTATTTGTTGAGTATTTTCACTTCTCCTGCGATGCAATGTTGCTAGTTCTTCCGCTTGAGCAAGCAATCGTGCCTCAAGCGCTGCATTAGAACCAGATCCAATAGTGCCATCTGCTACTTCGCATCTAAGTTTCTCATTTGCTAAAGTCAATTGGAGATTTTCTCCTCGTAATGCGTTAGCATTTTCAAACAATCTGTTATCTATAAATGAAATATAAATTGATCATATAAAAAAAACAAATAACTACAACAATACCATATCATAGATAAAAAATTAGATCATTAATAACAATAGTGTAACATGATTAAATTAATTTTTTACAAAGTAACAATTTTTAAGACAATTTTTAAGAAAGTAATACATACGTAAACTGATAAGATCAGTGAAACAGGCTGTCTGTGATTTGTTTCTCTCATGTAATTGTAGAATGATATTTTTCTTCCAATTGTCATTTTTAGGAGTACCTCCTACACTTATTTCATTAGATGCCATTTTATATGAATTATTACTCACAGACTACACAAGTTTTATCCTTCTCCAATTTCTTTCAAAAAAATAAACAACAGAAATAAAACATCAACTTAATGTTTTGACCTTGTATGGTAAACATAGCCTGTGTACACCAAGTTCTCACTCAAATCATCAACTTGAATTCAACGATGATTGATGATTTTCAGTCAAATCTCTTATTTCAATAACATGGCAATTAATCTTTAACGTTTAAATTTTTATTTACGAAAATATCAATTCTAACCTAAAAGCATATTGAGCACTGTTCTCGTAGTACTGAACGTGCCTTTAATCGATATCGATGGTAGGGAACTGTTATATCGTCATCGAACAGTCCGCACCTAGTAGGATGAACTGTCACTAGTAGAGTGAGCAACGAGGAAACTACTCACATCAACAGTAGATAATTAAATATTTCCCCTGACGTTGCGGTCATGTCATCATCCCTCCAGTGATCATGCTCGTGCGCATCAACAGTCGTATATACAATAAAGTTGCTACTTTTTGTAATAGTTTGCAATTTGATCAACTGTAAATAAAATTATATTTAGTTGTTAATACTACATTTAGTTCGTTAATGAAATATAATTTTTTATTTTCTTTTTGTGATTGTATCATTTTCAACAATATGAAATCAAGTTATCATCTTAGAAGGATCGAATGCTATCCATGTCAAATAAAAAATATTAGATCACAATGAATTTCAATCCTTTTTTTGATATTCCAAGTAATAATCTATATTATAGTAGAATTTGAATCAATTTAAAAGATACAAAAATTTTACAAAGACTTATGAAAAATCGAGACCTTGACCATTTTCTATAAAATTGACTACGATTTTTCGATTAAATAAAGTTGGAAAAAGAAATCAGTTTTTCAAATAATCAGTTTTTTGAAATATAAAGATTAATTTCTTTGCATTAAAAATATTTGGCTTATCATGAAAATTATCGAGATTCTATTAATGAAATAAAATGTTACCCAAATTAAAGCGCCAATTTGTAGTGCTGCCTTGTTGCCAACTTACATACTAGTTAATATGACAGATATGATGTAATAATCATTGACAAAAATTTGTCAAATGAAATTTAATTTTTAAATTTTATAGTATTATCTATTTCTATGATTAATGTCACGCAAAATATTTATTTTTTAATCGTTTAATTTTTGATATTATTATAATTAAATTTTTTAAATACTTATTATTATGCTTCACTTGATTCATGCGTAGTATTCAAACCTTCTTAATTCCTCTAACGAACAAGCATCAAATATTAGCCATGAAGTTATTAACATATTATTTTTAAAATTTGATGTTAATATTTGTAATTTATGATGGAAATTTTAAAGTACTACAATCATATCGTAATATCATTTTTTGATTCATTATGAAGCATTCATAATTTTTAAATTAGTAAAATAGTACTTTTCCAAATCAAATATGTGTCAATAAGTGACAGTGATGTGAAATAACAAAATTATTCATATACGGTTACAAAATTTTTTAAAATATGAAGTATTCTCATACTAAATTCATTGGGAACATCAACAAGGGAAGAAAAGTAAAAAATTCGCGCTATAAATATTTCTCTGATAAAAAAATAAAGTTAAAACATAAAAGGTAAAGCAAAGGTTCAAATTTACAAAGTAAATAAAAACGATTGATGTTCTTTTTTAGATCAGATAATGCTACTAAGAAAACTAATTGTAAATGCAGACCTAGAAAATCCAAGAAAATTCATTTCAATACAGTTCAAGAACATTTTGTCTTTTATTCTATCCTTAATACTTCATTTCATATGGATTGCGTAACTATTACGAAAGCAGTTGAGTCATTAATGTAAGTACTATTTAACAAGTTCATTTTATTCAAAATTTCAAATTCAGGTATCTCGTTGTCTATTGAAATTATACGAAGAGTTGGACAAGGATTACGTAAAAGGCCAATATATCGATTCCTGGAATAAATCAGGGTATTTCGAAATCATTACACTTTATTATTTCATTTCATATAAAATTACTATAAAAGTAAAAGTCTATCATTTAGAGTTTTAGGTGAAATTATTTTATAAACTTTTTGTTACAGTCAAAATATCATTATTCTCAATGGGTACGATAACAATCATCTGAGACATCTGGAGAAAGAATTGGAAATTGTGGCAACCGGTTTAGGAGTATCTTATCGAAGACACAACAATCATAATGTTATATCAGTTTTGTGTGCTTTTGGTAAAGCGGAAGACTTTGAACGAATCTTAGATGGTCTATCGTATTTCAAGTAAAGTATGTACTTGTCGTATTATATATCGTAGAGTAATATTTCAGAATACTATCAAACCTCGAATAAAAGTTGATTCGGCTAAGCTTGATTCAAAATTTGGCGCTTGCAAAAATGGCGTAATATTTATAAGCGATATTATCGACGTTAGATAAGTAACAGGCTGTTACCGACGAATTTCGCATTTTGTCCTCCCATGAAAGAAGACGCTCGATAACTCAGGTTCTATTAATGTTTTCATGTACAGCGATCGCAATTACACGCACGCTCATGTAACACTTGGTGAGAACGACGTTATGAAAGGGTGAGCGATTAAATGTCGCACGGTAAGGAGAGCGCCACGCCCGCCCCTCCATGAGCTCCATACGTCTAGGTTGTATATAGAGGGGGTGGTAAAGCAGCTACGTAGTAGTCGGCGCAGTCGCCTGCCGTGTTTTATGCAACCAGTCTTGCCTTGCACCGAACGATTCTACTCCCTTCCAGACTTTGACAGACTGGGGAGGCGTGCTAAAGTGTAGTTGCCCGTCGTCGTCGGTGCCTATCCGTCAATCTAGTCCTATCGTCGGGTTCTCTCAATTCTGAGAATTTTTTTCTCACTGAACCTAGCCGAAGTTGCCACCGCTGCCGCCGACGACGACGACGACGACTATTCGCGTTAGTCCGTTCGTCGATACGATCTTCCCTCGCGGTCGGTAGCGGTAGCTCAAAAAGCTCTCGTCAAACTCAACAAGGATAGGAGCAAACGTCATAACGAAAAACCATACTCCAAGAATCGTTCCGATATTTACCATACGTATGCGGTTATTCCCTGGCCGGCCTCGCTCTCGTACCTACGGTGTTTTTTAATCTCGAAGCAAATATAGGCGGTGTCGCGGGGTGTTTTTTTACTCTCTCGGTCTCACCGCTCGCGCATACTCTCGAGCATAAGCGAGTGAGAGGAAAAGAGAGTGATACGCACGACGTTTACCCCGTGTACTCGTGCTCGTGCGCGTGCACCGAGTGTGCCAGTGCGACGGCGATTTGTACCTCTCGCTACGCTACGACTGCGACTAAGACGACGACGACGACGACGACGACGGCGGTGCGTTATATCGCGGCAAAGTGTCATCCAGCAGTGTTTATGTGTACCTTCAGTGTGTGTGGGTCGAAACGGCGCTAACCGTGAGCAATCGAGAAGGAGGGAGACGGAAAAGGCGTGTGCTCGCACCGTGAACCTACATTACGTGGCTGCGCTCACGCCGCCGCGTTTTTTTACACACGACACGACACGACGCGCGACGGCGGCAACGGTGACGACGACGTCGACCGATACAACGAGAGGATCTGGCCGCGCATTTTCACGCCCAACTGCGGCGCATACGCCTAATAGCCGCGTGCCAACCGGTGCATCCAGCCCTCGCGCACACAACCATAACCCGTACCTCGCCTCGTCGTCACTATGGCGGACGACGAGGTTCTCTTCGACGATGTTTACGAGCTCGGCGAGATTATCGGCAAGTGAGTAACTCCTGGGTGGGAGAGGATCTCGGGAAAGGGAGAATGGGAGGGGATGCGGGAACATAGCGAAACCGAGTCGAATGGAATAGTGGATACGGCCGTGATGCGTACTGTGCGTCCTTGTGTGTATGTGCGTATGCGTGGGCATCGTGTATATGTGTTGCGCGTCGGTGTGCAAGAATGAGCGCGCGAAAAAAGGAATATGGGATGAAGAGAACGGACACTACGGATGTATTTCTTTTGGTATCGCATCGCGAGATGTCACGATCCTATATCTTTTTTATATTATAATTTGAATTTTTATCATATAGTACATTTCATTTATATTAAAATGTTAAACAAGCAGTACTTTTTGCCTGAAGGAAATTATATGCTATGAAACTTTTTTTAATTATTATCAAGAATTACTGTGTGCAAATTCTTCAGCTGTATAAATCATATGTCGGATCACGAGTAATTGAATCTATTGGCGAGATCCCTTACAAAACGTTTAAAGATCATTACTCGTGATTTACTATCTCTAAACCATATACTTCGAACACGTGCTAACAAGGACAATAAACGTTGCTACACATCGGGTGAAATAGTATCTCGTTCTTTAATATTGTCAACGTGAAATTAGGAGCTTCGGTATGCGTACTATTGATAAATATAAATTACGGAGGTTGTATCGATGCGAACTTACACCAATCTGCCTCTTTACAACGCGTAGACGGTGAATTCGCTTGCTTTCAATTGGCGATGAATAAAGAACTCGAGTGAAACGATTTTATTATCCAATGAGCACTATGACCGGTATACAGTAACAATTAGAGAATAATAGTACAGTAATTTTTTATATCACGTATAGGCTATTGTTTATAAATGGTAATTGAGAAACTTGGTAGTTGTAGGATTTCCCGTTAAGCATGTGAGTAGACACGAACTCGAGAGTGACCGACAGTACGTGTATTATGAGGAATTGAAATTTTTGTTCGTGAATGAGACTTTGATAGCAAGATTTCTGAATATTGCGATTAACGTCATTTTCCAAAGTTCAAGTATCAATGTCGCTATTGTTATCTTAGAACGAATACATAGTGTCGGAATTCACGAACGAAAGAAACCTGTCATAATTGAAAAGTCCAAAAAGTAGTATCACAATTCTTTTAATTCCTACTGAAATTTTTAGAGTGAAAAATAGAATCACTCACGTACAAAGTTACTTATAATTACGTGGAAAAATATCAAATGCCATTGTAAAAGGAAGGACGGCTGTTTTCTACACTATAACATTCTAATTTGAAGTATTTGTTCGGCCTTTTTCGACTAAGAGATAAAAGTTACTCGTATCGATAAAAAATAAATAAACCTATTTACAAAAAATTACTAAAATTAATTATTTTTGACGAAAGTAGAAAAGTATAAAGTAATTATCTAGAGAATGAGTAGATGGAATCATACGAGTACTCCCGTTACGTCGAAATCGGGCAAATGCGGTACGTTATTTCTAAAATCGTCTATTGTGCAGGCATATGAGATTCCGGCAGTGATATTATTGGGATTCCAAGTGAGCCATTTAATTGCAGTGCTGATATCATCGCAGATATAATGATCTTCCGTAACAACGTCCACAAATGGATCGTTTAAACCAACAAACGCCGTGCCCGTTTTGCTCAAAGGATCGTAAATGACTTTCCAGTAATATTTAGGTACCTTCAGTGCCGAATCGGACTCATTCACGTACAGACGTACCGGTTGTAGATTGCCACGAACGTCTCTCATACTCATTTGACCGAATACGCCCGTATACACGTCCAGGTCGAGTCCGCGACTGGCTGCGAATCTTCTTACGTTATCCTCCAAGGCATTCCAGTTGCCACCGTTGAAACTCTGCCACTGAGGAGCGGCGTTCATGTACCAAAAAGTCGATCGCTGCAGAGCACCGTAAACAAAATCAGCCTTGGCCGTTAAGTGACCGCGGGACAAGAATTGACTCGATTTTTGTAGCGCTTTTTTCGCCAGTTCCGTCGAATTCAGGATCTTCGCCAAAATCGATAGTTGATTCTCGAATTTGTAAGCGCCGTCCACGTTCAGTTTGGAATAATAAGGTCCCTTTAACCACTTCTTCGGTCTGAAATATCAAATTGAGAATTAAAGCGTTGGACAGGGAGAATTCGTAAATTACGTTTTAGAATTTCTCGAGATACCTTGGATAACCACTTTGATAACCGGCGATTGTTTTAGTTAGACGAAATTTCGTGTAATAAGTGGTATAGTTTCTGTCGTCACGACATAATTCTACAGTCGGTAGAAAGCGATCTTTTAATTGAAAACCAATTTCTATCGGCGTAGCCCCAAGTTTGCACATTGATGAATTCCCAGTTCGAGCCGTGTGCGTTGGATTAAATTTGCAGATCAGTGATGAGAAATTGCGGTAGATACCGTCCAGGCTGAAGATTTTATCCTTGATACACACTATTGTCGCTTCGCTGGTATCGGTATTGGCTATAGTATTGTATATACCAGGGCAAGCCAAATAAATCGATTCACCAGCGGGAACAATTAAATTTCGATCGTAAGTTGGCTGTGAGATATCGATATTGGTTCCATTTCTTCTCAATATCAACGGCTGCGGTTCCGTTAAATCTCCGTTGCCATAATTGATGGAAATTGAACATCTGGAATCTAAAAATTGGTATCGTTTTTATTGAAAAATATTTTCTTTGTTTTATGTTTACAAACGAGACAAAGTCGTATTTTAATAAAAAAGAGACTTACCGATATAAAACGAATTGATTCCTTTCGTCGAAACGAAGGCAAGAACTAAGAAAAGCAGTGACATGGCTGTGCTCCAGTGAGACTGCTTTCGCTTTGACTGTTCCATTACGCATTACAGTTTATTTTATATACCCGGAGATATTGTCCATTAGTATATCTGTATTGGGCAATTTAGTACAATCTTTTTCAATTATGAATTTATCAGTTGTCGATTATCAGATAACGGCATACACGTGTATAAATATTTTCATACAGTTGAGATTAAGTTAATTTTTGATAGTTGCATCTTTTCTTTATCTGCCAAACTATTGAATCTTCAATTCTCTGATCCGTTCGATTAATCTTTGTTACCCAAAAATCAACGTGTACGCAACGCAGGATGAAATAAAATATTAGAATAACTTATAATTTATTTGTAATTTCAATATTTATTAGAAAAACTTCGAACATACTGATCGGTCAGAGATGCAAAATGCTTCTATTCATACATATACGTATAGATATACGTATATAATCGTATTGAGAGAAACAGAACCTCCATTCATGATAACTATATATTCAATAAAATTATATCGTTATAAAATTATCGTTATATAAAGTGCATCCAGATTTAAATTCTCTTCTATATCGGCTTCAACGTAGAGCAAAGTAACATCGAGGTCGGTGCAAACACCGAGTAAAGCGTAGTGAAGTGAGAAACTTCGATCCACTTGAACAGGAGGAGTGGTAGGGAAATTGACATAACGCGGTAAACTTACTCCGCTTTCATATTCAAACGCCAAAAAACAGTGTCATTGGTAGATACTCTTAGTTATCTATTATTATCTATCCAGCAAGGTAGTTTACTCGTTGAACATTATAATTTTCTATAAAATCGAAGGCGAATAGCGCTTATTGGAAAATCGATTAACAAAAGCTTCGTATGTTTTACTTTTTTAGTGATTTTGTTTTCAAATCGAAATTCGTCGACGAGAGATTTATTGGCGAGGTTCGCCGCAACTTCAGATGCAGGAACATCCACGTTCAATTTATAACTCCGCAAATGGTTTCTGTCCGCTGCTTACGTCGAGTCTTTGCTCTCATCCAATAATTCAGAAGCGACTGACCTGCAGAGACAAAACGTTAATTTCTGCAGGTTTGTACGTACACGTATCTCGAGTCGTATCAGTGTGACTCCGCGAACGGCTTTTGTTTGGACGAACAACTGCGGGATGTCCAATTACGACGGATTCTGAATCCATACGGCGGGTTGTGGTTCTCTTCATTGTTCCGGAAGATCTCGCGTACGGCCCATCTCGCCTCTCGTTTTTCTCGACAAAAGTTGACGCGAACGAGACGAAATCAAAATCTCACGAGCCTCGCTCGAACGAGAAAATGCGAATACTCCTCTAATGAGTAGCTCCGAAAGAAATTGCGGAGAAAATTGCCGAGTAATCCTATAAAGATCGCGATTGGAGGTTCGTATCGTTACAGGAAAGCCTGTAAAAACTGATCGATAATGTATCACGTGCCGAAGATATCGAGTACAAACACGTTACTCGTATTATCGGCTGACAGGAATTTCCGATACTATCTAGTTTCATGCTAGAATAATAAATCGATTTCGATAATGTCCGGGATTAACCGGTAATGCTCTTTTCTTTATATTAAAATCAGATTGGAGAGCTCGAGAGGCGCCTCTGTGTTTATTCGAAATACGGAATCGAGGCAATAGTGGATGACACTAGATGAAAAGAAGGTGCAATGTATATCCAGCGATCGCGTTCTCGACTCTTGACATAGATCTTGAAGGACTGAGGTAGAAGTTCTTCTTGGCTGGAATAATATTCGATGAATACTTGTTGCTTTCTGTCAGTCGGTGGTATTGACGCTTTGAACAAAATTACGACCTTTGAATTATCGATCCTTCAATACAAAGATCGAATCGATAAAATTCGAAAAAAGAAATCAGAATTTTTTTTAATTTTCATCAATCGAGTAATTCCTTCTTAGGGGGAATCCCCTAATTATTGCCTGAGAATAATGTGTGTAATGTCACTCCCCCTTTTTTGAAGAATGAAACTTTCAAATTTTTTGTACTGCATTATACTCTATTTTTACTATATTATACAACACCCACAAAAAAAGTTAAAAAATTTTGTGTAAAACAAAATTTATATTTAAAGCATCTGACTAGTAGTTTTTGGATTTCTCTCGTTGCCTAGAGCTCAATAAAATGCAACTGATTAAAGGGTATAAGATTTCGGAAAACTTTCTCGCAAGTCTTTGCAGGATCCGGATACTATATGTATAACCCCAGAAATTTGAAAAAAAGTTCGGTATCGACAGATTTTATACATTTAGTACCTACCCGGGTTTAATTTTTTTTTTTTTGTGTCGTACAATGTAGTAAAAATAGAGTACAATTCAATATACAATTTAAAAGTTTATTTTTTCAAAAATGGTGGGGCTCATATTACACACATCTGAGAATATCGAAACGTCGATATTACGAGTTAAATGACGGAACTAGATCGATACCCGTAGGTTCCGCACTCCATTATAGTCTTCGTGAATTCAATGAATGCATATACGCGGGTACGATTTAGCGGATTACCAAGGCGTGTATCAGTCCTCTTGCATAATAGCTTAATTCCTGCGGGCTGATAGTAATATTCAAAACTTTAATATCATCCAAGAGTTCTGTGTGTAGTAGCGAGGCGCACTTGAAACCAAATTCGAAAACTTTTTTGAAACTGTAATTTTTGAGTAGAAGTTATTAAACAAAATATGTTTCAATTTAAAAGACGGAAAAAGATGAACAGCGAAAGCGACAGACTAATAATACTCACGTAATCCGCATTTCGCACTCGTTGAATGAAAATGTGGAATCAACATATTGAATAAATTTACCGCTTACGAAATAAACGCGAATTCTGAAACGTTACGTTGTCGGATAATTTTCAACTCGAGATTCTCTGAAATTGAAAAACGTAAAAAGCTGATCAATTCAGTCTTATGAAAGAAAAATATATCAAGAAACTTGGCAGAGTTTTGTGTTAAAGTACATTAAAAAAATAATGTAATAAGAGAAAAAATATCGCGAGATAAAATTATTGTATTTTAAATTAGAAAGAATGCTATTAATTACAAATGAAATTCAGTCACATCGTATTCCATAGAAAAACCCCAGTGGAATTCGAATTAATTCGATTTTAGAGAGCGGAGTAATCGCTTGCCTAATACAATAAACATCTCATGCGAATAATTATACGGGCACGCGTTCTCGTTTCAATGTTGCAGAGGCCCCTTCAGCGTTGTCCGGAAATGCATACATCGTCAGACGGATCAGACGTTCGCTGTGAAAATCGTCGATGTGGCGAAATTCACCTCGAGCCCCGGACTGAGCACAGCTGGTGAGTACACGAGACTCGTTAATTCGAGGATCGATTTTCGTTGACGGTTTCGCGAAATGAGCCATATCTTCTTCGGTCGGTTCTGTCGGACGCGAATCGACCATCGTCCTCCTCCTCTCTATTCGAGTACAGTACGTAAACCAAGGTTTTTACGTTTCCATTGTCTAAATGAATGGAACACCGGGCATTGTAGTCCGGCAGATTTTTAGACGCTTTACTCGCACCGTACCCGGGATTTCGCGCAATCCAGACGAACGATATACGACCTCCGCATTATCGTCTCGACTCCTTCCTCTCCTTCCGGCTCTTTCGGCCTTCGAGTTTGACATTCCAACGGGTGTACCTACACTGAGACTTATGCACACCGTACCTAATTAACCGAGGATTGATTTATTAGGAAGTCTGCATAAATCATCTCTCGAATCTCCGTTCATCCATATCTCGCACGGTTCATTTCAGCCAATCGTTTTTAACGCGATTTTTGAGCGAGCGACGAGATAATAATTTAACGATAATCAGATGTTATTTATTTTTTTTATCGACGTTCGTTACGCGAGAGTTGTTATCTCGGTGTTGCAGATCTGAAGCGAGAGGCCACGATATGCCACATGTTGAAACACCCACACATCGTAGAGCTTCTCGAGACCTACAGTTCCGAGGGGATGTTATATATGGTTTTCGAATAGTGAGTATCGAATTTTGTTGTACTAGCGTTTTATTAACTCGAAACGAAAAAGAAAGAATTCGTTATTATCTTGTTACATCGTAGACATTGTGTCGATAAAATCATTCGTTTTTCTTTCAGTATGGATGGGTCGGACTTATGCTTTGAAGTCGTTCGACGGGCTACGGCTGGATTCGTTTACAGCGAGGCTGTCGCTAGGTGAGAGGAAAATTTATTGCGTAAAACACCAATCTAAGGCAATAAAAGTCCTTGTTTTCGTGCGACTGTAGTTGTACAGTTTTATTGCTCCAGCCGTGGTAATTGTATTTACAGCATGAAAAATAGTTATGAAAATAATTTTACTAGTTTTTTTTTTCAAAAGAGCAAAATTTTTACATTCGGTATAAAAATCTACAGAAATTAATTTCTAAATTCCCGCGTAATATGGATCTCGCGCTAGAAAGCTCTCTTTTTTCCTATAAAAAAAAATTTACTCGAGAAGAATCATTTTTCCATCCGCAAAAGATATCCCTCTCGTCGCGTGGTCACTCTACTTACGTGAATTGTATTTGAAATACAACATCAAATAGACTCGGTGCGCAAAAGTTCACCCTCCGGGTACGATAAATCCACGTCCCGATAAATTCCCTTTTCGCGAAACGGCGACTTGAATAAACTATAATCATACGCATCAAACTAACGACGCACCGAGCCAGCTTGCTTTCTAACCTTCTAGCACTCTATTAAAACTTGTTACAACTGTGTAACTGGCGCTATTTACGTTTGAATGGAATACCCAAGTGTCGCATTATAGAGTTTAGCCGATCGTATTTCTCGCGAACGATAGATCTTTCGCTAAATATCCGTTTCTATAGTCAGCAGTTTTTTCTAGAATGGATGTTTATTGCTGCAAAATTCATTCCGATCCGAACAGATATAGGTAAATCAAAATTGAAATACAAAATAAGATCTACCGACAACAATAAGCCACACCTGGGGCCAAAGACAAAAATACGTTACGTTTCAAATTTTTCATTTCACCCGAGGAAAAAATTTCCAAAATTTGTTTCTACTAAATTCATCCGCACGTAACCAAATGAATCGTTTATCATCGAAAGGAACATTGTTTCCCTGCTGCTGAATTTCAAAGAGAGATTTACAGTCAGTGACGAAAAGTTATTAAATGCACGGACGACGGCGCGATCGAGCGAAACCGATATCTCGTACCGAAAGCGTGTCAGTCTCGATCGTTTAACGACATCGCTCTCGCGAGGGATCTTAGGCGAAAATTTCAGCTCTGGCGAGGCCGTAACAATACCGCCGTCTATTTTTCAGTCACTACATGAGGCAGATCCTCGAAGCGTTACGTTACTGTCACGAGAACGACATAATTCATCGTGATCTGAAGCCGCAGTGCGCCCTCCTGGCGGGGAAAGAGAACTCGGCGCCCGTGAAACTGCGCGGCTTTGGAGTCGCCGTGCAACTACCGACCTCCCAGGCGAACGGCGTGGGTATGTTCCACCTCTTATCTTTTCTAACTCGGCCTCACATTTCCGCGCACATATATTTATATACGTATACGGATACACCTATGTGTACGTATATGTATATTTATTCTGTGAAAATATACACGCCCCGTCTATACATGCGCCTTTTGAGAGAGGGACGATACAAAGTTATATCTAACTCTTTCCCTCTCTCCCTCTATCTATATCTCTCTTTCTCACTTTTCAGCCTCTGTACCTATCTCTTTTTTTCATTTGGAAATCGAGGAAAAAAAATTCAAAAGTCACTTCATCGGGACGAGCAATAATTTCATCCTTTTTTCTCTTTTGCGTTCTCACATCTATCGGGGCTACATGTCGGTTTTTCGCGCGAATATTGCGTGTCTCGCATGACGCTTTCTTCGTTATTTTTCGATTAAACTCGGCTGAAATAAAAATTCGTCCGAGTTTGCGGCACTTTAATAAGACGTCGAGCCGTATTGGAAGCTTGATTAGAGGTAAATTTCTCGTTCGCGAAACACTCGTGGATTTTTCCTTTAACGCGATTGCTTCTCAACCCCGTTGGAGATTTTTAACCTGTCCCGCATCGTAGACGCGAAGTTTTAACCCGAAAATTACTTTACGCCAAAATAAACATTAAACGGCAAAACTAGCAGTGCGGTAGCGAAACCGGAACGTTTACTTTCAGCATTTTAGATTGTACACCTTGTTATAGCAATTTACCGAACTCAATTTTTCATGAAACGCCGTAGACGAGTTTCTTTGTAGAGAGCGAGCAGGGACCTACGTCTACTCGCACGGTAACTTAATCACGAGCACGCGTCCGAATTGATATCAAATTCGCGGTCGTATTACGATTGGATAATGCATTTTTATTTTAAAAACTGGATATTTTATTTTTTCCGGAGTGCATGAATGCGAGCGCCGAATAGAATTTTCGCTATTTTTTAAAACGATCTCGGAAAATGCCATTGAACTACGTGACCTCGTTTTCGATCGTAGACGGTGTTGTAGAAGTGGTGTTAAAAAATTCAGCAGGTTTGAGATGAGCTCGCCAAGAAGGTTAAAACATCATTTCCACCGTCAAAGTGGCACACTCCCCCTGCCAAAACTGATCAATTTTGCCTCGGTGATCTCCAAAATGAATTCACCGCCGAAGGTTTCTTTATAATAGAGTATTTACGAAATACAAAAAACGATAGACGTGGGAAACGCCGTCACTCGGTGATACAATCGATCCGCCGATTCGATTTCATTATTCACTCACTGTTTTTCAATATTTATTGTACTCGAGTTATCGTTATCATTTTGAGCCTGTTGAATGCATTTCTTTGCGACTCGGTATTGGCTGGCTTTAGATTTATTCAATTTGGCGAACATGTTGGAGAATTTTTGGTGTTCGGTGTGCAGAATGCAACGGCTTTTATCGGTTAATTTCTCTTTCGAAAATCTGTTATTCATATTCCTCAATAACGAGTATATCTCTGCTAACATTTTCATTATTCTCTGTCGAATGTTTGATATTGCAATTCATTCTCACGAATTTAAAAATCGTGCGATCGCTCGTTACGTCCTTACGATTTTGATTTCACATAATGCAGTTTCGACACTGTCTAATCCTCGACCATCTTTGCTTTGATTCAATGTACTCCACACAATATCACTTGATAACGGCAGTCAAGTGGTTTCGTCGCGAGAGCATTGATTTTTATCTGACTGCCACCCACTTTAACCAAAATGGGAACATAATTGTGCTGCACTAAAAATAAAACACGATATTACATGGCTTGATAACATCACCGTTAAGAGCTGTTGATAAAGTGCACGTGACAGACTCGTATTGAATAATTGTTATAAATACTTTTTCTATGACAATTTTTTAGTTCGATAGTTCGTATGAAAGATATTGCAATTTGATTTGTTTACACAAGATAGACACTGTTTATCTGCTCTAGTTTGAAATTTTCCCATCGCCTTAGGAATAGATTGAGAATTAGCGAGGGAATCTTACTATCAGCTAGAAAGCAACTTTTGATATCCACCTTTCAGAAACTAAATCTCGTTTATTACCGTAGATCAAAGATTTCGCTAAAAGTAATATCTGGAACGGAATTATGCCTCGAAAGATGAGTTACCGCTTAATCGAACAGAATATCAAACACGCTTGTCGAGATCATTACTCTTACAATAAATACAGTATTCGCAATATCAATCTAAGTAAAGTAATTATTTGATTGCATAGAAATATCAAAAAGTCAAATAGAATGATACCGAGGTTAAATTTTGGCTTTCATGCAAAATTATAACTTAAAAATTTCATTTGAATCAATACAGAGTGTTACACGACCGAGTATCGGCAGTGTCTGAGCCCAAAGGGGCAGATCTACTTGAAGGCCGACAGTGAGGGTAAGCCTGACCTAACCTTTAATGATCATTTCCGCCGAAGCCTTGTATCACTATGCCATATTACACACATTTTAACACGTCTACAACGATTGTACTATGCTACACGATAACACGATCCTTATATCCTTATCGCATTAACTGTTCTCCACGAGCTATCACTGCTTGCTGCTTGCTTCTCGCGAAATTAAGTTCGAATAACATGAATTTATTATCGGTGATGTTTCTACTGATGTTCCAACTATTTATACATTAATCAGCCACTATTGCAATTTCCAATGTTATCTACACGTATTTAAGAAATACCCCATTTTTTACATCCCTTTGTTACACCGTTACGATTTTAAACCAAAATGGATAATTCTGCAAGAATATTTTTATTGACTGTAGATAAATTCTGCACATTAAAGAATTTTTATCTTTTTTCATATTTATATTATGTCGTACAACCCAAGAACTGATTAGATACAACTTTTTTATCGTTTATTTATATCCACTTTTATCTTGATTCGATACACAAAAAATTTTTGCTACTCTATTCGTATAACGTGAGAGTTCCTAATTTAATTTGAGTAAAAAAAAACTCCTGATGTGGTATTTCAACTACAATATGGTTGAATTTTACAACAGTTAAAAGGGATTTCCCGTATTGGGAACTGAATAATAATCAGTATAATACCGTCGGTAAATTACATAGCATTATTCCATCGTCATTTAAAACACCGAGGTGGTAAAATTGAGATAAACGATGCGTTTTACCGCTAATGTCGTATATTCGATGTACATCTGTACCTCGAGTGCGTCTTGAATGGACGTGCACGCTATTGAAGAATCGGTATTGGTTATATATATATATACACCAGGGAATGGTTTATCCCCTGATAAAATGAATACCCAAACTCAGATAATAACAACAATCGATTCTTTAATTATCGACACACGAGTACAGGCCGTGAGTTCTATGGCCAATGACAACAATGATAAAAATTATACGCGACTAACGACACTCTGAAATAATCCAAAAAAATACAGTAAACACGAACATACATTTTATGAAGATACGATGAAATATGAGTTAATACTTCGTCGAATTTTTCCACGATGTTGCAAATACCGCAAGGCCGAGATTACCGATTCTCCTGCTCCTTCAGTGTGTATTCTTTTGCTAGGGCTAACACCCCCGAGCTGCAATTTCCCTTTCGAGGACCTGACCGACGCCGAGGATTCGCTAGTGAGCGACACGGAGGACAATATCGGTATTCACATGCCTGCTCATCTCTATAATGATTCTCTCAACGACCGGGGGGTAGACTCGCACGGAAAGAGAAAGAACGAACCAAGAAAATGTATCTTTTTCGAAGCTATCGATTTCTCCGTTATTTTCGTGAAGCACGAACGATCGTAAAACGCTACGGAACTTCTAGTTCGTGTTTTATACGCGTGTACTATTCGCGACATATCGACCGTGAGAATGTCTTCTCGTGGTGAGGGAAGTTTATGATCCGTGGCTTGGCGATTTTTCTCCTAAGTATCCGTGGAAAACCCCGATAACAATGTAACGATACAAGACTGGAATAATTATGAAATTTCTAATTGTTTACTCTCTAAAATTGTGGGTGGGAACTCATAGGTTGTCCATAAAAAAAGGGTTGACTATTAACATCACTTTCCGTTTGAGAGATCGGTAAAATTTTAAGTGATTCAATTTAAAAAGTAGTTTCGTGGAAAAACTTCATTTCTTCATAACAGACGATAAAATTAAGATAATAATGGAAAACCCGTACACGAATGTTTCGCAACTTTCTTCCCTTCTCAGTCGCGATCGTTAAGCACTTTTTCTACACAGTAATGAGTTATTGTCGTGCGAGAATTTCTACCCCCGTGTCGTTTGGTTATGTCAGCTTAAGAACATGGAGTGTCTGCATACACACTCCTCTTGACATACGTGCGGTAGTGTGTTCCTGTAAAATCATTGTGCAGGCGCATTTAGTGCAGATATTCGTTGTGTCGTGAAGCTTTTCTACATCTCGAGAAAGAGAGAGACCGTTTCTCTTTCTTTTCACTCGAAGATTTTTTAAATTCTCTGTTTCCTAGTGTAATAATTATTTTCAGCATCTTTCGTTCTAGCAATTGTTTATTGGTTTCTCATTTCTTTTAAAATTTGTAACTATTTAAACGCATAGCATTTTCAATTGGATTTTGGTTGAAGAAACGGCTAAAGAGTATGCATTAAATAGCAGAGAATTAATTTATTCTATTCTACATTTGTTCTCCGGAGATTTACTTTGAATATTCAAGCGTTAATGTCATAGGTAAGAGAAATTTCAAGCGAGACGTACAACAATGAACTTCAATTTACGAGGAACTTGTGCAGTTCCTTTGTTGTTTCTAACCGTTCAATCCTGAACCCTTCAAAAATTATATGTTTAATTTTCATTCAAACTATTGTGAAAAATATATTCATTGTTTAAAAATATTGTTTCTGGCGAATGAATTTTGCTTGATTTTCAGTAGTTTTAGCCCTAATAATTACTTCCGAAAAATCCCATTTGTGGTACTATACATTGTTACACGTTTTGATTGCATACTCTAAGGTCGATTCCCTCTTAATGTTTTTATTATGAAATGATGTAATGAATATTTATTTTATTATTAGTGTAAAATAGATTTTAATTTATTTTCGCCTAATTTGTGGTATATTGCATCAACTCTTTTGTAAATAATTCATAATTGTTCGGGACGATCTGGCCTGTCCATGTCATCGTTGTCGTAGCGGTAGACAGCCTGTTATTGTGTGTCCATGTGTACGTCTTTTTGATGCCAATGTATTACCGGTAAATATGTTTTTTGTCGTAATTTAACATTCGAATTTTCGATAAATATCGATTACTTTATGGTATCTGTTGACGAAGTAAATTATATTTAAAGAAACCGATAAGAATACTTTATAATACATTTATATTTTGTAATCTATTTGTATAAATAGATTAAAATATAAAGACTAACACCTACTCACTTTTTCTTACATGTTTTATATTTCCAACTTATTCGGTAAATATCAATACGACTCATGTTCGATATAAAACATTCGAAGACGAAGAATGTATTTGCGTGAATCGTTTTATGCATGCATTACTACGTACATACTGCAGTTTTAAATCGATATGATTTAATTTTAACTACTGTTTTTTCTCAATCTAAAAATAAAAAGTTTTTTAATGTCATTTATGACTATCACAGTCCATCAAATCTCTTATGCATTGAACTTCGATATTTCCTTTATCAGATGTATTATATAACTATACGTATATATGTACTTCCTCGATAATAATTTTCAATCTCTCACAAAAATGAAGAATTTTCCATAAAAATTCACACAGATGCGGTTGCGATGCGCAATAAGCGATATACATTTCAGAAAAAAAAGAATCTTATTAAATAGCATTGAGAGTAACCTGCAAATCATCTAGTCATTCTTGTAACTGGATATCGGAATGATTTGTCTTCGTGCTGATTTCAAGGCTGTCATATTATGATATTGAAAGAGAGACATTAAAGTATAGTGGCTTGTTTGTGCAGAAATCGACTGCGAACTGTCTAAGCAATCTATGAATCTAGCCTTGCTTCCGCTCTGCAACGTCCTGCATTACTTTCCTCATCTTACAATTTTCTTAATTGCACAGGTCGTATCGGCTGCCCGAGCTTCATGGCGCCCGAAGTTATTCAACGTCATCAATACGGTAAACCAGGAGACGTCTGGTCAGCCGGTGTAATGTTACACGTACTCCTAACGGGCACGCTTCCCTTTGTTGGCTCGCGAAACAGATTGCGCGAGGCTATTTGTCGAGGGAGAGTACAGGTACGCCCCACGATTTGCGTTATTGAGCTCTCGATCAAAACATCGCGCTAAATCGATTCGAATTTCAGATGGAGTCGCAACACTGGGATCCTATCAGCGAGCCAGCGAAAGATCTTGTACAAAGGATGCTCACGACGGACGTAAATCATAGGATTACTATTCAGGAAGTTCTTAATCACAAATGGCTCAGGGTGGGTGAAGTATATAAAACTTTCTCCACAAATAATTCTACAATGGATAATTTTAATTAATAGGCTTTTGAGAAAAAACCGATACGATAGCTCTACAAAATTTCTTCGTTCTTCTCCTGTTGTATATTTAAATATGTTAAGTAATGAGTTATTAACTTGTGTGTATACTGTATGATTATAATGTAGAAAAAAATGTGCTGCAACAGTTAGTCAGTGACCCAAAGTAACAACACTCAAAGGCTCCCCATATTGATGTGATACACTTGCAAGTGGGTTATCGATCGCTATCATCAGGGTAAAGCTCTAGCGCTTAATGGAAATAACTGTTATAAAGTGTCTTATGCGATACTCCACCATATTCTTTTGTACCCATTTTATCTATATCGAACACGTTCAACGAACTCTCGAGTTTACGCTAAAGTTGTGGAGTAATTTATGGATTGATTATAACGACTAGAAAATTAACTACACAGAAAAAAGGAATTGTTTGAATCGCGCGTTATGATTTGTTTGAATGATATTTGTTTCTTTGAAATAAATATGATTCAACGAATAAAATTATTGTTTCATGGTATGAAATCGTATTGTTTGACTGAAGAATGTGTGTTGGTTGAAAAACATTATTTCATTGAAACAATCTCTTTTTTGAATTTAATAAATATTCTTACATTTTTGTATATTTGATTCAAAAAATATAATAATTTGAACGAATTAAATAAGTTTTTGAATGAAACAAATATTTGTTTGAATTTAATAAATATTCTTACATTTTGTATGTTTGATTCAAAAAATATAATAATTTGAACGAATTTACAAAATAAATTTACAAAAAGAAAAGATTGAATCAAATAAATCTTTTGTACTATTCAGATGAACGAATCAAATATATGTTTGGATGAACAAAATATTTGTTTGAAAATTCAAAAAAAGAGCCTTTTCAATCAAACAAATATTTTGTTGGCATATGTCAATGCACAAATTTGTTTGAACGAAACAAAATTTATTAAATTCAAACAAATCCTTTTCTCTGTGCACTTTTTTTGTTTTTATTTAGTCGGTTTTAAACTTATGAAAGATGGGAAACGCGAAGGTTATCTTACATTGTCGTGTTTACAGGATAGAGACAAGGGTGCAGCTCGGTTACATCTAGGAGAAACAATAGAAGAGCTTAAAAAATTTAACGCTAGGCGAAAATTAAAGGAAGCTGTGAAAGCTGCAGTATGTTCGGCAAAATGGCACGCTCCATATTCGGAAACCAATGGTGAAAACTTTTTCGATATTAGTGACGAGGAACTTACGACCACAGGTTTGTCGAAAAATGATTTTTTCTCTTTTGTGTATCTTGGACATGAGAAAAAAATTAAATAGATAAACTCTTTTGTTTCCAAATGTTATTTATTCATTACTAATTTCTACAGAAAAAAATCGTGTAGAGAACTATTATTCCTTAGCGCTCCGGTGGCTCCGCTACGGAGCCAAATATCAAGCAATCGGCCAACCTACGGAGCGCTAAGGGTTAAAGATATCGATAATAATTATAGTTTTCGAATATTCAATTATATGTATAAATCATAATTGTGATTGTCATTGAACTATTAATCGTCGTTTTAGGTGCAGTAGCAGAAATATTGGATTCCCTAGACGACATTGAAGTTCTTCAAGAAAGTGGAAGGCTCACTCGGGGTGAAATTCTTAGTATTGTAGAGGATTTCCGACTGCGAGCTCTTTTGGAGGTACGTACGGATGAGATGGTGAAAATTGTATTCTATTATGTATTACACTTCTTACGTATCTTACGTGTAATCAATGTAATACAAAGGGAGTATCTCTATCGACCGTTATGAAAATGAACAATATTTTTCTGTATTTTCCGATGGATAAAACAGTTTGCAAGGTTAATTTACCGAGTGCCGATTCATTCGACATGCGCTCTCAAAAATATTTCTCAAGAATCAAACGATAAATATACATCGGTACCTTTGTTGTTTTTTAAAAGTTGTTGGTTGCATGTATTAACCGAGAAATTTAATATAAAAAATGGAAAAAAATATTTGCGAGCTCGAGAGAAGTTTAAAATACCGACTACAAGCGGAGCCACTTGTTATAGCTAGGTAGCATTTTTCGCTCGATCGTTCCGTTCTCTCTTCCACGACTGGATACATCCTGAGGGAAGCAAGTTTCCACCCCTGATCTAGTTCCGTGGGGGCGTGAGCGTCCAACATTCGAGATCCAAGATGGCCACTGGAAGGTTTAATATAATAAACAATGCCACGATCGACATTAATATCGTTCTTACGCTACATTCTACCGAAATATCAATTCATAGATATTTGCTATGGTCAAGTTCCAACGATTATAATGTGTTGTAATATGTGAGTTGGTAGTTTCCTTCGTCCGTTCGTTAATAAGATGCATCTCTGTCAGTTGTTATTCATCAGCGAGACGGAACTCGTTGGTAATTTGCTCGAAATAGCAGGTTTTTTGGTGAGTAACCATTTTCGAACGCGCGAGCTAAGTGGAATAAAATTATCGAAGAATATAACAGTGTTATGTTTGCGAAATGTCAGTATCATATTCACTTACGTTTCATTATAGAAACGCGTCACATGTCCTCTTCCGTAGGAAGTTTCACGTGGTTTAACACGTGCTACGAGATGTATAAGAATGAAAATTTTATTTGGCTTTACTATTTTTGTTAGCGATAAAAGAATTTCCACTATGAAAAAATGATAAAAAAGTTCACTATTAAAAAAGTAATAACAACTCGTACTATTAATAAACTATTACCAACGTTAAATTAATGAATTCATATGGGTATAAGTAATTTATTATTCGGAATTTCAAATAGACGTATTAAAAATTTTGGCCATTTTAAACAATCAGGATTTTTTTGTCTGCCTCGACAGAGCATTAATGGATTTATTATTGCAAATAGGTCAAATCAATTTTCATTACTGTTTTATCCATCTATAAGGTGTCAACAGAGTTCATGATGTAACAGTGTATTTATTTTGTTGTATTTTTTCAGCTTTACGATAAAATTTCTAGTCGCATACCAACGCCATATCGCGCACCACAAACAGATGCCGTTCAACGCGCTCGAGAGGTTGAAGAAATTCTTCGAGAGGCGGAACGATCATCGATACGAAATATCGATAGGGCCGACCTCCGAGAACTGCAACAACTACTAGTCCAGCCACATATGAGGGTGAGTACCTTTCGAGTAAAACTGAAATTCCTTCGAGCTTATTGATCGATGAATTAAATAGGCAATCGTAGAGTACTTTTGCGGTTTTTCGTAAGAAGATCAACGATAAATAAAATAACCTCAAAACGAGTTTTATACAAGTTGCGATCATGGGTATCGATTGTTTAATTTTTTGGTCCAGTGAAAACCGATGCCCGACAGATGTCTGTTGTAATTGCATTTGTCCTTTTCTCGACAGCAGTTAGTTTTCGTATCGTATTTACTGCAGTGTTTGACATTGGCTGTGATAAGCCGCAAATAGGGCACAAAATGTAGGTCGATCGTTAAAATACTCATTTAAAAATTCCGTAGTTGCAGTCAGAGAAATGGAGAATTATCGTACAGCAAATGAAGGTAGCAGACGTATTAGTACAATGAAAACCACGCTATAGTGATACGAGTCGCAATTTATGTAGACATTAAAGTATGTATACATTTTTCCAACTCTCATTTCATTTTTATACGTATAAAAGGATCGTAGTACCTCTGTACGAAAAGATGTATGAAATAGCACAAAATTGACAAGTTGGTTGATCGAGTCGATGTATAATGTCGCGACGTATAACGCTGGAAGAGAGAGAAAGAGAGAGGAGACTATTTTCATACTGAAATACGAAAAGTGTAATAAAATGACAGATACGTTGGAAAGTGAATATATTCGTGATAGACTCCGACACTCGATCTCGTCGAAAAATCTTCAGGTTATTCCGATTCTGAAATATGTTCCATCGCGAGATCGTATACGTTCATAGAGTTATCTGTAATTATCATAAACGATGTCAACTTGATAACGGGATGAATAGCTAATTACTCCCAACCTCTGTCCCGCCCTATTTGTATCTCGAAGCACTCAAACTATGGAATAATCGACTGGAATCGACTTGGAAGCAGTCGATTATATCCAAATCCGTGCGTCGTGAATAATTTCGAATTGATACCACGAATCATCACTGCCATTAACTCTCGCAATGAGACTCCGATACACGGATAAATCCTGATTACACTGGAATGAACTTTCAGTCCAACTTGCAATTTTTCTTAACGGGAGAAAGGAGCTAAATAAAAATTATGAAACATAGTTCTGAGAAAGTTTTTAGTTAAAAAACTTTCTAGTTTTTAAAAGTATATTGCTACTTAATTTAACTGAAATATCAGTCACACACAAAAAAATGCTTATTCGATTCAAGATCATTTTTTCTTGACACAAGAAACTTTTTTTTCACCTTGGTTCATGAATTTACCTGAAAAACTCGAATCGAGTGAACATTTTTTCTGTGCGGTAATAAAAAAAACAGAATAATTTTTTCTTTTATCTGAAAGGGGATTTCGATTGAAATCCTAGTATCCTCATACCTACCGCAAATAATCTCAAATCGATACCACAACTCGAGATCGGCGAACCATACGGTACGAAGGTTGTTTTATAATAACGAAATTTCCGAGGAGAGGCCTCAGGAAATTTCGAATACTCGAGAGGGGTGAGGTGGAGACATGCACGATTAAAGGCCAAGCGCTGGATCAGGATCGATCCGTGTCGAGTGGTATCGTGGAGTGTGTGCTCGAGGGCTAGCAAGGGCGAGAGAGAGAGAGAGAGAGAGAGAGGAGTCCAGTAAAGCTGACGGTATTCGTAATAGCGTCGACGGGGCGACGCGGGGGTGGTGTGACGCTTTCGGAGGACTGGAGGGGGTTCGGAGATTGGAGCGAGTTGGAGTAGGGGTTCTCTCTCTCTCTCTCTCTTGGTGTGTTAGAATGGCTGCTGCTGGCCGGGGCGGTGGCGGGCGCTAGGGTAGGAGTGGAGGAACTAGTGTGCCGCAGAACGTAGATCGCGAGTGACGCGTATCGCGGATCTCGCGCTCGCCAACTGCTCTCGGTACCTCGGTGCTCTTCAGCACGGAGCGATGCACGTGGGCTTCAACCCGATCGCGTTTACTCGCCCATGGGACAAAAACACACCTGGGATTTCGCCGTTAGCACGGCCGGCGTGCGGGAAGGTGTGCGCACGCTCCCGGCCCCGGTAAACATCGGAGCCCCCGAGGAGAAGAGAGAGAGAGAGAGAGCTCTCGACCCGACCTCTCGCGAGGAATCATTCGTTCGACACCACGTCGAAACGTGCTTCCGTTCCGATACCGAGAGCTCGTCACATCTCTTGCTCTGCTATTCGTTTCGTGCTCGTTTTTTAACGATATTCACTCCCAGCCGACTCGTTGAAAAATCGCGTAGATAAATCTCGCGTTGGTCTTGGAAAGATAACAGGTACACGCGGATGTGTATTTATTTTACTCTGGTTTTCAAACGCAAATGTCGAAAGTGCAACGTTGTGCTGTTCGCGGAGGGTAGCTTCTAATCCACGTGGATGGGACGATACATTCGGATAGAACGGGCATCGTAAACACTGATTGCGTTGTTGTAGGCTGGGGCTGACCTCTCGCGTGTATAACCTTTCACGAGGTCGGCCGGATAAAACGAATAGAATAGTCGAGTGTTGTTTGAGGTACTTTCGTGAATTTTTATCGTCGGTGTTGTCGATGCGCCGAGGGTGGTCTTGAATTTTAATCGAGACGCGTCGAAACGCTTCTCTTGCTCGTTCCGGCTAATTTTGTATAATTCGATGTTTCTCGATATCGACGACGATAGCCCTCGGGGATTCCCGAGGTCGGCGAATAGCGGATTATAGTCGGCGATTCCAAGTATTCCCTTTCTTTTCGGCGAAAGACGAGAGGAAGACTTCTCCGCACGTGCCGATCGATGTGTACCCGCACGACTCCTCGAGATTTTGTATTACGCGATCGACGACAAATCGACGTTTATATCCCAGGGATCAGGTTAATGCTTTCGTATATCAGATTTCGTGGAATACCTACGTAAAGTGCGCGAGCAAAGTTTTCCAGGATGTTCCGTAGGTTAGCTCAGACGGCGTTTACACTGCGATCCCATTTACCCCCGGCGAGATCTTTCTCGTTCGTGTTGAGAGTCCGCGAGAGCGTATACAAGGTGTCTCGAATTTCCTACGTAGATAAATCTTAGAAAATGTAACTTTTATTTTTTTAACTTGTACATTTTTACAAAATTCTGATCATTTCATGAATTAATCAAGAAATTTTCTACTCCATTGGAATGGCTTGTGCAATGTTATTATAAAAATTCTGTCGTGCTGAATATGTAAACTCATACCAAATTCCGCTTGATTAACGAAACCCCCGTCAACTCGTCAACTTCGCGGAACGAACTGTTGGACTTTTTTATATTCTTCCAGCCGAATGGGCAACTGTTATTTCGGACACCCGATATACATATAATGCTATGTGCATGAGTAAAGCCGTTGATCTCAAAGGCGGAGTTGGAAGTAGCGACATGGATTTCCAGCAAAACTCGAAAGAAAAATTAACGATCTCACGCGGTGTCTCGATCGCGTTAACGCGAACGATGTAATCACTTTACGGAACAGGATATGTCAATGCGCATAGTTCGCTGGAGAATGGGAAATGAATATTTCACGAGCGATGCTTTGTAAAGAGAGCCGTCTGCCCGGTCGATACGCCCGCAGGATATACGAGCTTTACGACATCGATTTCGCATTTTAAAATGAAATCGTCGGCGCGCGCATTATCATACGAAAACGTAACCCATCGACTATAACGATAATTTCCTTCGTTCCCTTCTTCGTCAATCGACGTAATATTTCATTTCGAGGCAAACGGTGTATTTACCGCTTTTTTCGGAGCGGAATTATCGTTCCGAGTCGTTATTCGACTGCGTTAGTCGGTTGTAGTCGATACAGATAAGTTTGGTCATGGTGGCTCGGCGTAAACGAAAACCAATAATTCTACCTTTTCCTCCAATAAACCGACCTCGCTGTGTACATGAATTTTTTCAAGGATGTTATTCATACCGCCCAGTCATTTCGTCCACGATCCTCTATTATGTCGTTAGCCGTCCGCGATTCGACCGTGGAGGGAACGACACGCGAGAAAATAAATTTCGAATTTTCCGCTTGAGCAGAAAGAGCCGATTTAATCGTATTGTCTCCTCTCGGAGTTTTGCTATAAATGTCATCGTTACTCGCTATGATAGAATCGGTGGGAACGTTAAGTGAACAGCGTTAAGTACGTCATTGGAAAACAATTAAAAGTTACCAAAAACGAGATTAACTATTCGATTAAATGAATTTTATACGCATACAGTTGCTAAATATAATTTTACTAGAAGATCCGGGTCAAACAATTGGTACGGTTTATGAGAAATCGGTATGTTATACGATTTCATTGTTAAATTTGATTAGCGATTCTTACAAATGTGATAGAAACCCCGGTTTTTGCGCTTATAAATGCCAAAATCAGTTAAAAATACCCAAGAAGTCAACTAAAAACCGATCAAATTTTCTAATTCGAATTTCTTAATCCAAAGACAACAATACTTCGAAACAGATCTACGATCCGATTTGAATTTTCAATCACGAAGGAGATCACGAAGATCTCTCGTTTGTAATTGGCTGGCGTTACGCTTAACGACAAAAATATCCGACGCGAGTTTTATCCGGCATAACGGGTGGCGTATCCATTTTATTTATGCATTCCCGGTTTTCGGGTAACGCGAGCGAGCGCCCAAGGAAGGTTAGCACTGCAGGTGTTGCTAACCGCGCCGACCGATATATCCTTGGATCTCACGTGCCACCGCATCCATGCGCTCTGAGTGACGCGCAAATTCCCATCCGCGAATCAATTTCCACCAGTCTAAAATAATTTTACCTTGGATTGGGTAAATTTTTTCCTCCTTATCTCTATCCTCGATACTTTTATCCGCCCCGAACTCGCCAGGACATCCCATCCCGATCGTTGACTCGACGCACTTTCCGCTTCTTTATGGCACTTATGCTCGGAAGAGAAAGTCTCCGAGAGCTCTTTTCGGAAAGCTCGAAACTCTCTCCTTAGGAATTGCACGCGGCACTCGTCCGTACATTCTTCTCGCCGGTGGTGGGAGGGAGAACGATAATGGACTACCCAGCTATTTCGCTATCTCGGAGGGAGCGTTTCAATCAATTAAGTAACCACACGCCGTGGAATGTTTACCGTTATTTACCCATTTCGATCGGTGTACGCCGAATCCGAGTCGTTATTTAAGAAATTCGAAACAAATGTGTGTCGATGTTTCAAAACTTTTTAGACTTCTCAATCTTTCTATTCTTCAGTTTATAACGGGGTTTGAACAATATCGATCTATCTAGAAATTTTTTTTTTTGCTTATTCTCGAACACGGCTCGTGCTTTATTCGCGTCGCGCGATGCGCGTATATTTCGTTTTGTTACGTACCGATCGATTTAAACTCGTTTAAATCGGATATCGCTCCTAAATATTTCAATGAAAATACAAATATCCGAGATAGCGTCCTGTTTTATAATGGTAACGGTGTCGTATTATCGTTTATAGGTAAAAATGTGGATATTTCTCTATTGAATTACGCGAGAAAGTTTAAGAAAGCGAATCGATCGAGGGGTCCTTAATCTACTTACGTTAGACGAATTATCGGGTCGTGTCGTGAGCAAAGTCGACGTGACGGATGCGATATCGAATTCGCATGTAAATCGCGCGCCGGACATTCAAAGACTCGAGTCCCTAACACCCAAGGACACGAACGAGCTGGGAAGACGCTCCTGGAACTCCCAGGCCTGTTAAATAGATGCGGGAGTTCGGCGCGAAGTAACGACCGAAACTTGCACACTCGAAAAGTGTTTCCTCGATAAGGAGAATTCTCGCTAGAAGGCACCACCTCGTACAAGATTATCCGCGTCCTATAGTTATATGACCAAATAATTACGCTACGTGTGCAAAAACGTGTCCATATCGATTTTATCTCGAATCTTCCTTCCTAACGCTTCTAACGAACTCTCGACATTCCGATCATTATAATCGCTCTGTTTTTCGAAATTATATCGAAATAAATCTAGTAAAATTTTTAGTATAATTTTTTTTCATACACACAGAACAAACTGATTATTTGATTCAAGACCATTTTTCTCAGCTCAAAAAACTTTCAGGAATAGATCAGTTTGAAAATGGACTTTGGAAAGAAAATTACTTCAATCAAATGGACCTCTTTTTCTGTGTATCGACGGAGATACAGTACAATAATTGTTAGTAAAAATAAGATCAATACAATAGTGTAATAGTTAATAAACTCTAATTTCTCGGCTATACACTGTTCCATCGAATGTTTGTACCAAATAAAACTCACTCTTATTCATCGCTGGAAAAATCAGTGAAATTTAGCGCGATTCAATTTTTGACAGAATTATTCCCCTCGTTGAGAAGGAGAAAGATGAGTAGAGAAAATAGGAATCGTTGGTGTGTGAAGAGAGCGACTCGAAGAAGATTCATTTTCGACGTTCCCTAGCTTGTATTTATCAAGTTTTTACGTGCACTCGGTGGAATTCGACGATTCAGTTGCGGAGGCAAAGATGAAATCGGGGAAATGGACCGTGAAGAGCCGCTCGAGAGATCGCGATATATAGACGTGTACAGGGACGTAAACACACAGAGTCTGCGGGAGTGTTTCATGGTGGTAGGTCAGTACGAATTAATTAGTGTGAGCTGGTCTACGGTAAACAAGAAGAATGTGGGTATTTAAATGGGAAATTACCGGGCTTAAATACGTAGTAGCGATGCGGAGAATTGGCAAGGGAGAAGAGAGTATCGTATTAATCTATCGCCAAAATCATAAGACGCGTCGAACAATCTCTGAAAAATTTTCACTGCTAAAGATTCAGCGGACGATAAAATTAGCGATGTTACAAAATAAGTTTCATTCGCTGCCTCATCTTCTATAAATTCGTAATCGGTGTCCCGTTAGACGAAACAAGCTCGTATCGACGTGCACTCGTCTAGGAACGATCGAATGAATTTTTCTCAAGAACTACGTGAGTTTCGCGAGTAGCCGAATTGCGATTCCTCGAGGGTTGTTTTCTAGTTTGCCCGTATCACCGATTCACGGTGCATTTTATAGGCGAGCATTGAGAGCCGCGTAGGTTTTGTCATCGATTTTCTTTGTTCCCTTCCGAGCATGAAAACCCGCTCATTCCGCGCTCGCCTTCTCCCACGCCCACTGCCTACTTTTTCACAGCCATTCTCGCATCGTCCTACTGTTTTTGATTTACCCCAATTCACACATAGCCGAACGTGGCCACGTACGCGGCCAATCTTTCTCTACATTCTCCATAATTATTACTGATTATTTGCCTCCATTTTTTTGCCTTTCCGTTTATTTTTCCATTCTCGTGAAAAGTTTCCTTCTCTTCGCGAAATAACGATCGCGGAAATTTCATCCCGTTCCGAATTAATAACGAAACTCGTTTGTTATGGCGTTTTTTATCCGCGAATGATGAAAAAAAGCCTTGAGCTTTGTTCGTAACAGTCGTGACGTAACCGAGACAAAAGAGATATCGCGGGAGGATTTATAAAGTACACCGGCCGGAAAAACATCTTACGAAACGTTTCGCTTTATATCGGTCCCTTCGCCTTTCGCCTTTCGCGACGACCCACCCCCATTAGTTTCGTAACTACTTTGCCTGCCTTTGATATCCAATGAAAAGTTTGCCAAAAAATTGGCGGAACGGCAAACGTTTTTGATACACTGCCAATTCCCGGATGGCCCAGGTCGCGAAATAAGAATTTTCAGGAAACGGAACTCGGAGTGCGACCCAAACTGCGTAACTCGAATGGAACGAGAAAACATCGTTCAGCTTGAAAATTTTTCGAAAAATATGCTGAATGCGCCGCAATCAGTCTGGTTCTCTCTCGCCCATCCAACTCAAGTCTTATCCAATGCATAGACTGCTCCTACTCGCTGTAAAGAAAAGAAGAGAGAGAGAGAGAGAGAGAGAGAGAGAGAGAGAGAGAGAGTAGAGAAGTACACTTGGTTCGTTCTGAAAAGGATCTGAAGATCGTCCGGATTTCTGGAGCGCATCCGACAACGGAAATAGTCATTTTAAATTTTTTACATTCACCTTGGAAAACCCTGTACGTTCGAATATAGTACGAGCTTTGAGTTTTCACGTGGGGCCAAGGAAGAGCTTCTATTTTATTACGCTATTTTGTATTCACCGCCACGCACCGTCTCTTCTAGCATCTAAGTGCGCCCTGCCTTTTACTCTTCTCTCTCTCTCTCTCTCTCTCTCTCTCTCTCTCTCTCTCTCTCTCTTCTCGCCTGTTCTATTCTTCATTCTCGCAGAGCATCAATTTATAAAGAAAATGTTGATACGAAAACCATAGAAATTGATTGTGAGAGTCACTTGTTCGAAGGGGTTCGTTACTTACTCGTTCTCCGAAAGACGTTCGATACGTTCTGTGCGAATTAACGTTCAAGAATATTCGAGCATCGTCGAAACAACTTGAGTACTGTACTCCAACCCGGGAGTATCGATCGGTTTTATCTTAAAAGTCTTCCATTCGTCGATATCGCGGGCTCTATTCGTGTATACGTGTGTGTATACTGAATTTCAAAGAATAATAAATTCTGGTCGGAATGTCTCGCGAAACTTATCAAGCCGCGCCAGTTAGGTACCGAAGTGGACGCGATGTAAGAACAAAAATATATAAGTCCTTAAGTAAAATGCGAAGACGTTTTTGCGCACGCAAAACTAGGGCAAAGTAGTCTGAGGTAATTAGCAGTACAGAAGTTTCTCAGTGGATAGTGTATGCCACACGTATAATCGTTTTCTCGTTTAGCAAAATCGTGCCATTGTCAGCAAATTTTACGTGTTTCGGAGTTCACGCCGCATATTGCTTAAATTAATTAACATAACGGCGATATCGATTGCGTATCTGCGCATCTGTGCAGTCTTAATTTATGAAGCCATTTTAATTTCCAGTCGCTTTTCAGATTATATTTTTCATTTTATTTTTTATTCAAGTGTGATTCCCGACATAGGCATCGTGATATGAGTTCAATTTAATCTTTGATGATTTGATATTCGTTTTCATGTAATTTCATTGTTATTAATTTTATTTTATTACTTATTTTTGTTCAAACATGGTTCTTGATGAAAACAAATAACATAAAAAATTTGTAAATTTCCGGGCTGCACACAGTCGGTCTGACCCCATTCGGAAAATCAAGATCAGTTCAGCTAATTACGATAGGTCAAGATATATTGTAACAATTTTTCAGATTTTATTGCAACAAAAACCGCTGGCTATCTAAGCGTTAAAAATCATTTCCAACTAGGTAAAAATCGCGATTAATCAAGAATTGTAAATTCGGCGTAAAAGTGGAATAAGACATTTTGTTTGGAATTTCATAAGCTGGATGCTATTCGAGGCGTTCGCTCTAGGACACCCCGTATACCTACTCGCATTAAAACTTCGAGCTATAAAGTCACGCCGTCAAGTTAATTTAAAACTTGCGACGTCGGAGTGAACCCGCCCTCGAGACGAGAATGCTTACTTGCATATTTCAATTAAAAACTACTTATTTAGCTCTGTTTCGTACGTTCCATTTGATGTAGGTCCCAATAATGCTAATTAGCCAGTGAAAAGAACACACTCGACAATACGATATCCAACCACCGAAGCTTACGACTCAATCGTTAACAGTGAAAAATCCTCGTACCGTCGCGGGGTAGCGCAAAACCAGTGACTGCATATCCCGTATACTCTTGACTGACTTCTCGAAGGAAAAAACTAAGCCGAAAATCGTTATGTCGTGAACCGAGCATGAGCGCTCGATTCTGGTGGCGGGGATGCCGCTGCGAGTGGAACGTGCGCCTTAATACGATGTGAAGTTCGTCATGAACCACCCTGCGACCGGGAACCCGCTTGGCTCCAGGTCGCCGGGATGCTGCTACCACTCGTGGAACCCCCAATTCTATCCGCCCTGCCGCGTCTGTCAGAGGCCCGTGTTGACTCTGCAACAGTGCACGTTTCGCTATCCCCCGATCTGTCCGTCGTACGATGTGGAATATCATCGACCGGAGGGTCTCTACCGTCAGCGCTCGTTCGAGTCGACACTGCCCTCTTCGAGACACTCGATCTCGGTCACTGACAGAAGGCCAGCCTCCGGTACCCACTGTAGCTCCCACACGCCGCCCGATGTCTCCAGTTATCCCCTCAACCGATCAGCTAGCGCGACTCGACTCGGATCTCCGGGTGGCTCGCTCGGTCAGCGCTCGCCAGGCTCGAAAACGCCCAAAGAAAGGCCACCCGGGCTCGATCCGCCACATCGATGGATCGGCGAGGAGACCAAAAAATCCCTACCGTCGCACGTCTACAAATACTATCTAGCGCAAACGAAAGAGTACAGGCGGCAAAACCTCCAGGTAAATACATATAGATAGAAAAATGATTTGCTGCGATATTATTTTTCTCGACCCAAGAAACTTTTGGGAATAGGTTTGGAAAGGTAAAATTTTTTCAAAGTAAAAATATTTCTTGAAAATTATTCATTTAATAAAAGTAAAAAGTAAGTTCAAAGTTTTATTCATGCATTCGCTCAGAGTTAATATAAATGTATCTAACGATAACTCAGAATCAGATAAGTTCGTATCATAGTGATTAGCGTGCGAGATTCGTGGTGCACCTTTTGTTGTGCGATAGAGCGCCATTTCTAAATCCACCACTCAGCGGATTATTTTGTACAGTACTTTGTAGGCTGTTAAAATAACAAACTAACAGACAAATTGTTATTGTGGGTGTCCGAAAATGATTCAAAATTCAAATATTAATCCAATCAGGTGATATTAACTTTGAACATGGGCTGTTTTAATTTTATCGTTAGAATTGTAATTATTTTAATAATATTTATCGTATACAAATATTGATATTGACTGATGTTATCGTGGATGTAGATTCGGAATCGTTCCTGATTAATTTCCATAATTTCGATGAATCGGAAATTGAATTGTATGAAAAAAAATGAAAAAATACGTCGTTATTGAGAATCTCTGTTATTTTCGTATTGGCTGAAGAGACTACGGTAATTCTAGGACACCTTATATTTCAATTTTGACATTATTCAGCGATGTTAATTTTATTCCTGATGTAAAATACACCTATGCATGGTGGATATGACTGCTACAATAAAGCGAAAAGATATTCGATACCGGATATAATGAATTTCACCGGGAACAAAGTGTTTCGAATTTTCAGATATAAACGTCTACCTCTTTCACTTGAAAAAGTTAAAATGAAATGCATTAAGTGTATCAAAAGTTGAATCATCCAAAATTATCATGAATATAGTCTTTTTGCAGCCTTTGAAATTGTAATAAGGTGTTTCATAGCACGATGTTAATATTAATAACGCAAAAGTACTCGAAAATCATAATATATGATACGATCGGTGATTGAAGTTGAAGCAATACTCACTGTTAATCACACTCATTGTGATTGTTCGGAAGAAACAACCAAAACCTAGGTCGTGAATAGCACATGTCAAACAATTCGGCTATTCTAGCCAGCGTTGACCCGTTCACTGGGACTCTGAATTTACTTTGCGCTTGTTACAATATTGATCTTTGGCTCGTTTGATTCGGCGAATAATTTGAATATTGCCTTCAACTTTAACGGAGCTACAATAAAAAAAATAACCCGTATCTCTTTATGAAATATTTTACCATTAAATATTTTTTTAACTTTTGTTTCAGGTAAGTCGAAGAGTATCTTGTTTTCCCCTGAACTCGGAATAACTTCCACGAGGTAATTTTCCAACGGTAAAAAGAGATAATTTCGGATTAAAACTATATAGACACAACCTGATATTACATTCGTTGACATCGTTAATCAAATTTTACAACATAAGCCAAGTAATTCGTTGAGTGCATTCCGCGTCGTTATGTTTCTACTTCAATCCAGTTAAAGCGGAAGCTAATTTAATAACATTTTTCATCTCGCGTGCTAAAACGGCATCAAACAGTCTCGCATTATTGGATTAAAAATTGCGCTTATATCGGAAGTCGTATAAATTATCCAAAGGAGTTGCAATTACAAAATAAAAAGTTCATATATTGGCCGTTGACACCATATGGCCCGTCGGAAAATTCAATTCGGCTCGAGTATTTGATCGCATACGGTGACACCATTGCCAGAGAAGTTTACAACTTTCAACATTTTTGTCGCATAGACTGCCGTGAAGACAACTCGCAAGTCATACCGAGACCTAGAGTACTCGCGAACTCTCAGGCACTTTCAGCCTCTCTCTCTGTCTCTCTCTCTTCCTCTCTCGCTCTTGCAAGTAGGGGAAGATTAGTTCTCGTGTCAATCGAAGCTACCGCGGCAAAGATTTCGAAAAGATTTTCGACGAAGCTCTTCGAAGAGGGTCAGAATGACTGTCGCGAGTAACGCAGCCAATAAAATGCTGATCTCGCTGGCAGCACGGGACCTCGAGAGCGAATCAGCGCGGTATAAGTCATCCGAGGATTTCCTATTGTTCGGCTACGCATACAGGCGTGTGGACGGCGAACAATCAACTAGGGCAAGTTTGACGGAAGCCTTAATTAATATCGGCAATCCCAAGCGAGATATTGTTCTCGGTAGACGCGACAAAAATCATCGGGAATAACTAATCGAGACGAGCGGGATAAACGACTCGCGCACAGGCTCGCCTGGAAAAGGCAAAATGGACGGTCGTAAGTGGAAAGCGAGTCGGGGGCGTGTCAATCCTCCCGAACGTAATCAGTCTACGTCAATCGAAAATCGACTGTATCGGAGTTTACTAGGCACACACAAGACTATCCGCGTGAGTGGCATCTGTCGTGTAAAATCGATCCCTTGCTTCTTCATTCACACGAGTTCTGCACAGCCAGAGCAACGTACAGTTTATATTTCGTTTAAAAATAACACTTTGGTGCGAATAAAATACGCTCGAAAACTATAAGTAGACGTGTGTTGGGTAACGAGGAGTCTCTTTCTCTCTCTATGCAAGAAATCTATGAACGCTGATTTGACATTCAAGCGCTATTTCGTTAGTTACATCATGCCCTATTAAAAAAAAAAAATCGGAAAAATTTCGACTAACTCAATTTTATAGAGTGCTTCTTCAGTCACACTGTACTCTAAAAAAATCAACGAAATTTCGACTGATTCGATTTCTAAGCGTAGAAGGGAGAAAAAAAAATTAAATTTCCTGCAAAAAAAACGGTAATTACATTTCGAGCTCGTCGAGGCGCAAATCGCAACGTTTCCGAGCGATTACCAGCTCGTTATCAGCGATGAGCCAAAGGAGTCGCGTCCATGGGACGAATTCTTCCTTAACGCAAGGCGGCAAGAGAAACGTCGAAAAACCGGAGGGTGGTAAAACGTGGCACGAGATAAGGAGGCTAAGGATAGAGAGAAGGAGCTCGAAGGGAAGCCTCTACTCTACTCTCTGTCTCTGTCTTCGTCTCCCTAAAGAGAGAGAGAGAGAGAGAGAGAGAGAGAGAGATGTAGATGTAGGGTTGACGATGTGTCTCGTGACTGAGAGAAGGGAAGAATGAAGGACGCGGGAAGAGTATTGGCGAAGGCAACCGAGGGAAGGGTAGGGAGATACTGTGATGAAGAGCGAGTGAGATAGAGCGAGAGAAAGAGGGGAGTGAGGGGAAACAGAGTGGGTGGAGGGTAGGCGAACATTGCGGTCCAGAGGGATGAAGGAGCGAGACGGCCTCGGGCCTGGGGAATGCGGGGACGAGCGAGGACAGCACGAGGGGAAGAGAGTGGGCGGTGGGTGGTTGGAAGGACGGCAGGGGAGGAGAGGGAGAGGGGAGGGGGAGGGGGCACGAGATGGGTCGGACGGTTTGCGTGGAGGGACTGCGCGGCAGTCGAGGCCGCGAGGCTCAGTGCTGGGGGAGCGCGGCACCGCGATGCGTCGGTTATCCGTTGCTGCCGCACTCGCGCACGGTTTCTTTCCGCCTTCGAATTCTCTATCTTCTTCCGCGTAACAATTTTTCTCTTTCTCTCTTTCTCTCTCTTTCTTTCTCTCTCTATATTTCTTCACCTATCTCTTTCTCTCGTCGCATTACCGTATACGTGAGTTGATACACAGTGCGCAAGTGTTCCGTTATCCTCATTCACAGTGCCTTAAATCCGCGAGTGTCTAACACAGTTGAGGAGTCAGTGCATCGGATGCGCGAGTGACATCGAAGGCCGAACGATGGCACCGGACAGGGCGAGTGGGATTTTACCGTGACGATCGGCAAACTATAATAAAGGGATGGATCCTTACGGGGGTGGTTGGATCGCTCAAGGTCACGGGATGACAGGCGGCCCCGTCGGTGGGGGCACGATCCCGCGCTGCTGGGACCGTCCCTGTAGGTCGACGGACCCGTCGCCGATGAGGCCGATCGAGCAGAGCATGAGATCGAGCGACTCGCTGCGCTCGACGGAGTCCATGAGGTCCCTCGACTCGGTGATCCGGCAGGCACCGGTCGACTCGATGAGGGCCTCCATCGAGCATCACCAGTCGAGCCGTTCCATAGACACAATACGCTCGATGGAGCAGCAGCAGCAGCAAATCCGCACCGAGCAGCCTCATGCTCAGGGCCCGCCTTCGTCGGTGGGCTCAGTCGCGGCCTCCATGAGGAGCGCTATGGATCAGCACATGATGAGGGCGATCGAACATCCTTGCAGGCTGAAGGACCATGCTATCTATATGCACGATCACCAGCATCTCGGCCATCAGTATCCCCACGATCACGGTTGTCGCTCGGTCGAGCACGTGTCCAGGCTACTAGAGCACAGGATGCACGAGACATTCACCAGCAGGCAGCCTCTGGAGCAGCAATCGTGCGCCGGTAGGCAGCTGGACCATCAGATACCGAGGCCACCCCTGAGCTTCTCGTGCAGATCTCTCGATCACGCACCTGGGAGACCCATGCCAATGGACTGCGTCATTTATGGGCCCCACAGCCATCCTCCGCCGAGACTGCCTCTCGAGAGTTCGTTCCGATTTAACTGTCCCGTTCACAGTCCCTTTCGGTTTCGCTTCCCCAATGGCGCTGGCAGCGAGCATCTTTCTCAACAGGTAACGTCAGTCTATTCTTGAGGAGTGCGCTGTTCTCGTTTTTGTCCTCGAGGATACGAGCTTCGAATGTTCCATGCGAGATCGCAAATCCGCCGTGGATGTGGAATATCAAATTCCATTACATATTTTCGAGAGATTTACGTACTATCCGTTCGAGATTGATTATTCCTTTTAACTTGTCGAGATGCACGTAGGTCCGCAGTGCTACCGCAGTATGTACAGTTTCCCCTTTAAAGCTGAATAATCGTATGGATTCGCGAGGGTGGATGGAATACGTGCGTTATGCGATTTGTATTCGGTGTATTAAACGTATAAGATAACAATGGAAAAATGCGATCGGCTGATTTATTCTACTTTCGGAAATTGAGTCAGTTGGAAATTCACTACGTATTTTAACGGAAGTATGCTAATTTGAAGTATTTCATTTCATCAAACAAATTCATATTTATTAATTTATTAATATATTTATTTCATTTTTTAATTTCATGCGATAAATATTGTACGATAACTCGATTAAAAATCGTATGTTATTTTTGCTCTTTCTGTTGAAACGACAGTGAAATTCAAAATAATTTCATTGAAGAAAGTAGCTTTATTTATTCTGTCGATTGCCTGAGAGTTTATCGTTCCTGGAGCTAGTTCTCCGCGATGCAACGTGTCACTTTTACTTGGCGAATGGCATTATTTATCGACGAGATGGCATTCAACATTCGCGTCGCTTTTTCCCCATATCTTGTCGGAGCAGCCTTCAAAGGGCCAATGGCAATACTCCCTTGCCGCCGTCTTTACTTTGCCTTGGGACGTTTACGATCTCGTCTGGTTTACGTGCTCGACATACGGGGAAATAGGGTCTACCGATCCCGCTTCCCACTTTCGAAAAAACAGACGTCCTTGTGTCGCGGAGTCACGAATATTCGCCCTTTTCGAACGTCGCGTTTCTCGTCTATCGATTCCCATATCGGAAGAGTCGAGGCAATTTCGAGACACGTTCTAAATGCAATTGCTAAAAATTCAATGAGATCGCATCAGACACGTTTCCGATCGAATTCGGAAAAATGAAAGAAAATATTTGAGCTAACTGAAAGTGACTCGTGTCCGTTACGAAAATATATTCTCGAAAATAAATATGAGATATACATTGCCCGTCATCCGGGAAGACGAATCGATTTTTCGAGTCTTCTTCGCAACTCTCATCGATTAATCTTGATGAATCGACGAAGGTAATTAGTTTGAATACACATCCAGTGATTATATACACGAAAATATTACCTCGAACGGAGGTAGCATTAAGTTACGAAAGGAGGGAAATATTAAATTCATGTAATGAGTAATAAATTTTATTCCTCGTTCTGGAAGTCACATAAATTAATTACGGCAAAGCTAGCGTATTAATTAATACAGGGTGGGGAAAGTGTCGACTGTCAAAATTTACCAGC
>NCVS01003387.1:2355-14296 GCA_003055095.1 Goniozus legneri | reverse complement strand
CACACTACCGAGACGTCCGACTCGTACGGCTGTCAACAGTAAACTCTCGAACAATAATTCATTTTATTGAATTAAACATTTATTTGAACGTATGCAAATAAATTTAGTATATTCTACAAAATTCTTTTGCAGTGTAGCTTTCATCGTTAAATTTAGCATTAATTGTTAAAAAAGGTGCGCAGATGTGGAAGCGAGTTTACGCGCACCGTCCGGACCGGAAGTGGCTCGTAAGACGCACCGAATTTCCCTAGAGCTGGCTAAGTGCAACAAACTCGCACGCCGTAAATAAACCGCGTTAAGCGTTACTCGTAAATTTGCCAATATATCGAGTTTGCATCACGTCTCGGTACCGTGAACGATGATATCGACTAATATGGCCGTGCCACGGCAAACGGACTCTTTTTTTTTCTTCCCTCTCTTCTCTCTCTCTCTCTCTCTCTCTCTCTCTCTCTCTCTCGACTCTCGAAGGCCGATCGAGGATCGATTTTTCCTCCAACGACGGCGCGAACGGGTTTCTGGCTCGCGCGTGCTCGTATTGGACGCGGAGTGAACGCGGGCGAACGACCTTGCCTATAATAGTGCAATACCTACCGCGATGCTGACCTAGTCCCGCGACCATTCACCGCGCGAGCCGTTGCGTGCTCGTTTGTACTGCACAAAACTGGGATTATTATCTACTGGGTGTCTAGGAAGCGAGCTGGATGATTAATAGGTACTCGACTGGGTGTGGATTTTATAAAAAAAATACGATTTAATTTTTTATCGCGTATCGCTCGAGCCAAATTTGGTCATAGAGTTCGAGAATTTCGGCGAAATTCGATTTGTCTGTTAAATTCGTGTTAATTGAGGAACCCACGTGATTCGAAATTTTAGTATCGTTTACGATTATGCAGGTGACTTCTGGAACGCCTTGTATATGTTTATTCAGCCCAAAGTGGGTGTAGACGTAGGCGAAAAACCGTTCGATTCGCCAACCTGGCGAATCGCCAACGCGCGGCTCAGCTTCGTACATCGATTGAGAATTTTCTCTACTTCGCGTAAGAAGCCCGTGGAGATTTTCCAGGTTTATCCCAGCGGCTTTTCCGCACTTTGTTTACCGTTTGTCATTTGAGAGGGGAGTCGAATTTAAATAGAAGAATGTTAATAGAATGCAGAATAAATTGAATTCAGAATCTGGAGTATTACTTTTACTAATCTCTTGATATAAACTACTCAAAAGAATTAAAGGGATTTCAAACAAATATAATTAAAAAATGGCTGAATCGAGTAATTAATCATTTTAAAGAAAAAGATTCAAATTTCAAAAGGATCACTTTATCGTTTAAATTTGATCATTTTTCAACTGTCACTTTAATTTTTTTTCATTTACTTTCAATTTTTATTCAATTTCAGTGTACTTATTATGTTTGGAACAAACAGTTCGTCTCCACGAAAATGCGAAAAGTCGTACGAGTTCCGTTCCTCCGGCTACACATCGCTCGACAGTAAAAACAAGAAGCATAACGTGCGATAATTGCTGGCAATTACGGCACCGGCAAAGGAATAGCTCTCACACGTACGATTACGAATGAGATTTGATTCGGCAATTAGACGATACCTTATTGGGCCAGGGAGGAAAACAGACCGGGCGCTTTCCTTTACCTTGACACGTAACATCCGTGGATATTCCCACACGTGAATTAAAATGCTCTTCCTAATAAGTCCTAGGCGAGAAAAGAAATTCGTAAAAAGTAGACGAGCTTTCGTCTAACGGTGTCGACCCGATTTGTATCGAAGTTTATCAGCCTCGTTATCGAGCCGAAAATTTTGACATTAACACAAGTCTGTCAATAGAGATTATATTTTCGTTCTAACAACGGCACTACACGATAAAATCCGTATTTTTAGAACTCGATCAAGGGTATACAGATCAACTGATTGTTCTTAAGGTCATAGATTTTCCTAATTCTTTAATCAATTGTACGAAAAATTCTGGAAAAATTCGAGTTAAAATTCAAATTCTTAAACAAGAGGTGTTTAGTGCTCGTTCAGAGGAAAAATTACTGCAAGATTTTCGAAATTTATTACCTCGCGGAAGAGAATTAACAACTGAATCCGATACAAAACAATTTCGCCATTTCCCACGAGGTTATCGCGTTCGTCATTGGTCGGCTCGGCGAGGCCGAGTTCGGGGTGGGGGAGGGCCTTTTTTTTATTGTATTTACAATACTCGCAAGCGTATATTTCGCGCCTCGCCATTCCGGGGGAATTTCACTTGGTAAACGCGATACGTGCGAGCAGCGACAATACTCGGCCCGACGCGTGTTTCGAAAGCGAAGAAGATAATCGGTTCGGATTTTCGGCACGAATCGAAATCCGAGGTTTGTTCAACCGTGCGAGAGTTTAACGGCTGACGAGGCGGAGAGAGAGAGAGAGAGAAAGAAAAATACTCCGCATTAATTAAACCGTGACGCTATTAAATTAAAACGTAAATACGTCACTGACAGGTAGACACACGCGTGCTCTTTTATCTCTCAATTAACATCCGACTGGCCTAACCGAATATTTTCCAGAAAAAATATTTAACGATAGAAATTTTACCTATACTTGTCCTTCCTCCGGAACAACTCCAGGATGCACATAATCGCACTGAGGCTGGTGTTTGAACAACAGGAACAACATTTACAAAACATGAGTGTTGATAAGTTCGACTAATAAACTCGAAGCGCGTAAACGCGCGCCATCAACGGCGTCGCTCGTTCGCCGACAATGAGCATCTTCGAGAACAAAAATCGCGCTACCCATTATCTTATCGAAGCCGTACTGTCGTCACGCGAAGAGCGCGAGCCGTACGACGTTTTAACAACAATTTTGCGGCCGCTCGAGCGCCTGCGCACAATCGCTCTCGTTCGATTCGTCGGGAGGAAGAATCGATCCCGATCCATTTATCGGAATTCACCTGTTCGGCACGTGTCGGGTTCGCGGCCTCTTCAAACAAGGACCGCAGAATTAAATTCGAGTCATAGATTATTTAACCCTCTGAGGCAGGGATTTTTTTTCGAGTTGGGTTAAATAATTCCCATCATGCGACTACATTAAAAATAAAAATTTATTGAATTTACTTAATATTTATTTGCATATGTTCAAATAAATATTAAGTACGTTCAACCAAATATTTGTTTGAATTGAAAGGGTTAATTTTATTTTAAACATTACTTTTTTAATTCTGAGTAATAATTTTATCGAACAAAATATTCACTTCTATGAATTTTAAATAAATACTAAGTGCATTCAAAAAATTTTTATTTTCAGTGTATGCATCAAAAAAATGGGATATGTTTAATAACGTGCCCCAAAGAGTTAATCGAATGACGTAACGAGGATTGTTATTCGAGAGTCCCCATTGAAGAAAAGAGAAAAAAAATAGAAAGCTAGTGAAATTCGTAATCTCGTCGTAATAAGGCGATAAAAAACTTTCCAATTGGAATAATCGGGGAAAAAATTTCCGATTTTTGACATATTGTTTACTCGGTCACTCCCCTTGCGCAAACCATCCCTCCTTCGGTGTATCGATTGCGATTGCATTGTGAAATCCGAACACGACGCCCCCGACGCGAAACCGCCTACCGAGGTATCCGCGAGACGATTCGAACGTATCGTCGAATTCGCACACGTGATTTATCGGCGTATTATTCCGCCGATACGTTGAAAAAAAAAAGATCGAACTCGCCGAGACAGCGAATTCCTCGTTCGCGCGTATGAAGAAAAGAAAAATTGTCCGATCGGATAAATATTCATTCGGATACGTTCGAGCGATCTCCGCGTTAGGCGTGCCGTTAATTGTTTGCATAAAACATCTATTGTTTAAAACATTATCGTCCTTAAAATTCAAACGATTTACAATTCAATCCAAAAATTTACGTTGAATTTTGTTCGAGAAAATTTTTTTTTTTCGCCAAACCGGAAGAGGAAAAGCGATGAAAATTGGAGATTCGCGGAGTATTAGCCGCTGAGAAAATTTGGAAAAAGTCACGTTTTTCGTGAGAATCTTCCAAATATCGCGAGTACATATATTTGCGCTTGGGTACTCTCGACTCTCCTCGATATCGTTAACCCACGTGCGCCTCGTTGAGTGTTTGCCGATCGATGCATAAGGTAGCTCCGTTTTACATTATACACACATTCTTTCCTCGATAGTTGCCCATGAAATTCACGATCGCGATTAACCCTCCAGGTTTGAGCGTACGCCCTTTAAACCTCAGCCTTCCGACTCCCTCGCACGTCTACATGTATATATTACAGCTACACGAGGAAAATTGTTTTCCTACCCCTCGTCTTGCATAATGCGATAGCGGATTTCTCTCGTTTTTTTCCATTCGGAATTATCGAAAGAGCGGCATATGGTTCCCAGTGATTCATCTTTATCTAAACTCGGTTAGAAAAAAAAAAATTGATATTCTCGGTAAATCACAGCGGCTCTTGCACAATTCAGATATTAGCGAAACAATATTTACGAGCAACTATCGGTAGTCGAATTGCTCATTTGCCGAGCCGAGAAAATTTAATTGCGAAAATGGCGTCGATGCGTCAGCCAGTTTTGCGATATGCCGATTCGCGGCACATTTTATTTCTCACAGGAGTGTACCGCCCGGAAGCGCGAGTGAAAAATCCCCTTCGGATAATTGCAGACCACCCCCTTCGCTGAGTACGAAACGTCGTGAGTCAGAGTGAGAGGGAGGGGAGGGCGAGAAATTACTCATACGGACTAGCGAACGAGCACCTATGAAGGAGTGTGTTTAGAGCGGAAGGGACGAACGGGAGAAGTCACGGATCCGTACGAAATCGAGGGAGGGTTGGAATACGGAGATCGGAAGGGACCCGGTCGTCGTGCGCTCGACGCGAGGGAGAGAGAGAGAGAGAGAGAGAGAGAGAAAGAGAGACAGAGAGAAAAAATCAATAGCTCGTCCGGTACACAAAATTTTTCGTCGTGGGTGGTTTCGACGCGTGCTTGTAAATATTTTTAGTCCCCCGAACAAACTCGAAATAGCGTACTAATAATTCTCGTTAACGAAAACTTTTTTCAAATGATTTTATGAATTGAATGTGTGTTTTAGACTGCTATTTTTTCAATTGCCTCGCCGAAATTAGAGACAGGAGTCACCTTTGCTCGTCTATACAGCCCAGCCGTTTGCCCACTTGCGAAAATAAATTTCGGACGCGTGCGTAACAAAGCGTGTTAAGGCGTACGCGCGTCGTCCGTAAATGTCATCCTTGGAAAGTTTTTCGCGTCAAGGTAGCGACAGAAATTATTTTCTCTCTCGGCGGAATGAATTTCGCGTCACGCGCTCGTACCCTTGAAAAAAATACTCCCCCCTCTCCCTCCTTCCCACAGTTTCAACTCTAGCGTTTATCGAGCTTTGAGAATTCTAATGGAGTTCCCAATAGAGGAGCTGAAACAATAGCACCGGAAATTACTCGTACCCAGATCGTAATCTCGAAACAGCTGTTCTCCGCAATACACATATATTTTTCTTTGGAATCGATTTTAATTACAATAGTAAAATTTCGACTTGTACATTTATTCAAGAGTTAAAAAAATTTTAATTGCAACGAACAATTAATTTGACCACAAATCGAAAACTAGATTCACCCGCGAGGGTTCTCGTTAGAGAATTTCTCGATGAAACAGTCAACGCGATGCCTCGACAAAATCCCACCCCTTCTAGCTCCAATCCCCCTGTGTCGTGTCGAAGGAGCGGGGGTGCACGACGGGAGTCAGAATGCGGACGATCGATAGTAGTCGCACGTGCGAATTTTAGGAGAGAAACCTAGCGAGTATGAGTTCGCGAGAGAGCGAAGAGGGGTGACAGCGCGGAGAGAAAGAGAAGAAATTCATGCACCCCCGGTCAAAGAGCACCTCGAAGCTTCCCGTTCTTTTAATCTTCAAGAGGCCGTGATAATTATCGCTGTTGCGCCGGTCTGATTGCCAGGAACATCGGGGGAAGGTTTTTTCTCGGGAACAAAACTCGAGTGACTATTTAAAAAAGAGGAGGGTAGGAAAAACAACGACCTTATTTCGTGGGATAAAAAGAAACTCGAAATTTATGAATGAACTCACTCGGTTCGACTCTTGGGGGAGTTGAAGAAGTTTCGCGAAACGAGATAGAAATATCGACTGGTAATCAACGTCGTATTCGACGGTGGAGGGTATCGAATGCGAGGTATCAAGGACGCCCTACGTGGTGGTAACGAAGATCGTCCAGGACGAGGATACGACACTGGCCGGCTTTACGAGGGTATTCCTAGCGACGTATACCGTTCCCAAAACACCCATAGAACTTCCTAGGGGAGAGACGTGCGAGTGGAAAAAGAGAGAGAGAAGAATGACCACCGTCACGCGTCCACCGGGTGTCCGCTTTACGCTTTAATACCGTCTAATTTACGATCTACCTCCGATTACATTCCACGAAAGGAAAGAAAAACGAGGAGAATTGTCCAAGTGGCCCCTCGAGCGTGAAATCAGATTACGAATAAATTGGATTTTTCGTGAATGACTCCTGTATTTCAATTATGAAATTGCGAGGTGGAAAGACAGTTGCGCGTGTGGTAATTCGCGAGTGAGATCCTTGAAAGGTCAGTCCGAGAAAACGAGTTTGAGTTTTTTTTTCGAGAGAGAGAGCCGTACGCCCACGATAGGAAGTATCTCTGGGTTCGATATTTAAAGGGAAAAAGGGGGGAGAGGTGAAACGGGAGGGAGAGAAAAAAAAACTTGACACCGAGCGTCCGGTTTACGTGGGCCGTGCGGCGCGTGGACGCGAACGGGCACGCATCGCGTATTAGCTCGCGCGCGGTGTGTACCAATGTGGGCCTACTCTCGCGAGGCTTCGAATTCTCGCCGCGAGATCGCTCCACCGATCGAGTCGGCGAACCGATCGTCGATCGGTAATCGCGCGAGTTCGAGAAGAAAGACGAATTTCTCGGAAAAAGCTCTCGATTCGAGGGCATAAAAAATAATGGGATAATCCGTAGATCGGGAAACAGTTTCGTAACAAATTTATACACAATAAAGTCTGTGTGTAGGTACTAAACGATCCGGACGATCGTGAGGGCAGGGAGTTATCGAAGAGTAATAATAAATACGAAGGCGGAGCCTCTTTGTAAAAAAAAGAAATTACAGCTACGCGGAACTCGATTACGAGGGCTGTGGTATTTGAAAAGAGGAACAAGGATACTACACCTTTTACTCAGCGCCTACGTAAATGAGGGAGAACGTTACGGCCCTGCTCATTCGTCGTGTTCGAAGGTTGCACGAGTCGACCTTAACCCGCGATTCTCTCTCATCGATTCGCTCTATTCGGCGACTCTCTTGCTCTTTCTCTCTCTCCTCTCGCTCTCTTGCCCCTGGAAACTCGTTAATCGCAGCAGCACAAGGTGACCGCGAAGGGACGAGCCGAGGAAAAAAATACGAGCAGTCGAGAGTGAAAAATCGATCGACGGTCGTGTGTGTCTATTGTCGGCGCCCTTTTTCCGGATATGCTTCTCTCTCGTTACCAAGAATAAACGCTGACGAAGGTGAGAAACGTACTCGCCATACCCCGATGACCTTAATAACCGAGTTTCCTCATCGATGAACTTTCCGAAAAATACGCGGAAGTCGTTAGCGCCTCTTGTCTACAATTTTCGAAACGATCGATTGCACTTTCGTACGATCGATCTATTATTTTCTCTTGTCTCATGAATGAAACCCTGGAGTGATACATTCCTTTCGATAAATACTACAATCTCGAATCGATAGGCTCGTCGTAACGTTTCGTCATAATCTCACAACTGTAATTTCGATAATTGTTTTGAAAGAATCCGAAGAATGCATTGAGAACGGCTTGGAAGGATTAGTAGAGAGAATATTTCAGCTGACGTTCACAATCGGTCCGGATATAACCGAAATCCAATGGCGCGAGTGCTCGAGCTCGGGGAATGGGAGTTTCCATCGATTTCGTCGGCTTAAGAGAGACAAAAAGTCCCAACGAGAGAAGAAAGAAAGAAGAGAACGGGAGAAGGAGAGAATAGCGTGGCAAAGCCGTGGAACGTCACGCCATATCTCAATTCGGTTCTTAACGGCCGGTTCTCGCGGAGGCATGAAATATTCGTCGCGCGAATCGGCACGCGCCGTTTCAATCCCCGACTGGCGAGAAATAAAAGAAATTTCTAAGCGAGCTCTCGCGTAAGAGTGAAAACTCGTTCGTCGAGGGGCCGACTGGAAAACAAAAATAAATCAGTGACGAGATCGGCTCGATCGGAAACTCGCTCCTCTTTCTCTCTCGCGAATGGAAGAAGACGAACAGACGAGGGAATAAACTGTTTACACCGTGATTTATCGCTCCGAGAGCACATTAAACTGGATAAAGATTTGCACCAACAATTCGGGAATCCCACAAATGATTTTTTTTTTTGCTTAGAACTGTTGCCTCTAAACAAAGAATTTCTATGGCCTGCTGGCTTCTAAAACGTAAAATCAGCGGATCTGGTCGTAAATTTCGCAAGGTAAACGACGCGAGCAGCGTACACAGAGGATTACACGCGTCACGCTTTCGGTTCTAAATAAAAGTTGGAGTTACGTACGATCGGTGCTGCGCGTGGATAATCATTTGCTCCCTCCGCGGATTCTGCGCCACCAGGTGTATCATCGTGCATCTTCGCGGGGGCGTTCGGCCGGCCTGGGCCGGCCCGTGACGCGCGCCGGCCGTTTTTGCGCCGAAACTTCAAACGGAACCGCAAACTCCCACTTATCTCCAATAATTTTTTCCCCTCGCACGGGAGAATTTCTGAGCACTCTTGTATTCACTTTTTATCACCACCGGACTCTATCACACCCCCGGAAAAGTCGCAGGTGTTCCCGATTTTTTTTCGCCCACCTGCTCGCGACGGAAAAACCGGTAGGTCTCGTGTATATTTCGCAAACTTCGGGACAGATAGTTATGTGTACTCGACGCGCGATAGACGTGAATGGGTGCGCGGCGCGAATCGTTAGAGGAGTACTGGCCGGATGGTCGTGAAAGGGGAGGCAGTCGGTAAAGCGAGAAAGAGAGAGAGAGAGGCGTCGGGACGCCCACTCCCGACGATTCTGCGCCGTCGCGACGTCCTTTGTTGAGTTCGCTCACGCTATCTCGCTCGCGCTCATCGTTTTCCTCCCTGCTCCATCCTGCTCTCTCATCTCGGCTCCCCTGTTGCGTTTATCTATCTCTCTCCCCCTCTCTACGATTTTATCTACCCCCTCCTAATTATATACATATATAAGTATACCCTTATCCGTTTCCCTCTCTCTCTCTCTCTCCCTTACAAGCCGGCGCACTCGTTCATTCACCAAAGCCTCTACTTCACTCTCAATGCATTTTCCCTCATTTTTCTCCTGGCTTTTAACGAAAAATTCTTTGATGCGGGAAAATAGAAAATTATGTTACTCGTGTATTCGAGTCCGGGCGGAAAATTCGCGGGGTTCCTCGCTTGCTGGATACGCCACTGCTATTCCCCGACGTCTCCCCCGTTCGATTTTCCGCGATAGCTTTTCCATCTCCTTTCATTACTCCCACGTGTTTTTTTCCATCGCCCACCGCAAGTTTTGTTCTCGGCCCACACTGGCGACAAAAATTAACTGGAACAGACTAACCGCTGTTGTTTTCCCGACAAAAATTAAAATACGAAAATTGGAAAATCCTCAAAGGATATTTTCCTAGGGTCTTTAAATTTTTGAAACAACCTTCTGTTCCTTTAATTTTTTTTGCGTACGTCTATATTTCCTCGTTTTTATGTATCGCTCAGCGTACCGGGACACATGTGGGTCGGAATCGACGCCGAAACCCGAGCTCGTAAAAGAAAAAGGGGGAGAGTTAGCCGATATGAAGAAGGGTCGCGTTATGGGAGATCGATAGCGTGTTCAGACCCATATAGTGTTTTATTCGCGCGCGAAATTCGCCAAATATGTTCAACTGGTGATACCGCACGATAGGAAAAAATGTCCTCGCGGTGGGCAAGTGTTGTCCTTTTTTTTCGAGCATTCGACGCGCCGTTCGTCTCGAAGAAGGGGCAAGTTGATTTTTCTCTCTCTCCCTCGTTCGCTTAGCGGTGGTCCGAGGAGTGCAAGGAGAAACGTCTCGACCGCCTATTTTCGTAACCGCGAGAGATCCACGCGTAGATTTTCCACTCGCTGACTGAATTTCGCCGCTCCGAGTGTAATATTATTGCCGGGAATTAACTTTGGAAAATTTCGTTGAATTTGCGAGTAGAGCGAAGGAATTTTGTTCTTAAATAATTCACGAACTTTTAACGTCTTCAAGGACATCCGAAGCTCGCTGAATTTTCCTCGGGGCAGATTTGTACCACCGAATAGTTTTGGAATAAAAATCTATTAGAGAGCGTTGGAGAGGTCTATCCGGCTAATTTTCGATTGACCTCGGCCGAGGAATTCTACGATTCGTCATTGGGCTCCTAGAAGCGAGACAAACTTCCCCGGCGCGTGTGCCGCATTTGCATGAGAAAGAAAAAGGAAAAAAGCGTGGAATAGTGGAAAATGTTTAATTCACGTGGTGGCTTCCGTGAGGGTCAATAAAACGTACGACCCGCCGCCACGCGCTTCTCCCTTTTCCTACAATTTTTTCATTGAATTTTATCCGACGCGAAAATCAGATGCAATTCTCGCGATAAAGGAGTTCCCTCTCTCTTTCTTTCTTTCGTGTGGGTGAGGCTAGGTTTATACGTAAGAAGAAGTTGGATGCGCTAGGGTCGCTCAATCCCGCGGGCATTGTTCAACTTTTCCACGGGGGGTTTTCCAGCTCCGGTGTTCACCCACGCGTCAGGAAAATCCGACTCGAATTTTTCATTTCTCCCCCCTCTCCGTCCGGAAACATCAAGAAACATTTCTCGCGACGCGAATGATAAATAAGATCTCGATGATAATTCAGAACTGAATTTACGAGCGATGAATGGACAGAATTTAATAAAACTATCGGTAGTAAATCCAGTTTCCTCCCACTCGAAAATATTCTCCATTTGCAAACCGAGCGTAAATATTTTTTTGCTAATAAATTATTTTTTGTGGCTATTTTACGTATCGACTACGTCAAGCCGGTTCGCAATTTATCATAGATAATATTTATCTGGTATTATGAATCAGCGTGCATTCGAGAGTGTCGTTCGAAAAAATAATAATGAGAATTTATTTCCGAGCTCGAGAGCGCCATATGATCGTCACGTGTTGTGGCTAACGAGAGTGCCTTTGCAGAAAGTATACAGCGGCGAGCGAGTGTACTGTTATAGCGTTCACCTATATTAACCGAGTGTATATCGGCCAGATGTGACTCGAGAGCGGAGAGAGCGAGTGAAAAACGGGACCACGGTCGCGCTCGTTCGGTTTTTCGGGTCCTTCGCGGCGAGTTTTCAAGGACCCGGCCCTCGTACGATGCTCGTCGTGACAATTGTCCGCGATGCGCTCGAGAGCGTCGATAATCGAACGGTAATTGCATTCCGAGAACGCATGCTCGTCGTCGTGATCATCGAAATAAACATTGCGTTGAAATTTATATTGAATTTCAACTAATAACATGGAAGACAATTAACGCTGACATTGCGTGGAAATATAACTAAAATTTTCTGCGAAATTTCAGATATAAATGGGTAATTTTGGTCCACGCTTGTTATTAATTACGAAAATCGCAATATCGCTAAAAAATTAATCAATTTCAAAAATTTCATATTTTTCTACAACAGTATTTAGCTTTTTTAAATTTCAAAACATTCCCAAGTGCGAAGAAACATTTCTGCGATTATGTTTTTCAGCCAGGACTTGTAAAAATTCAAAGCAGCCTTCCGATATGCAGAACTGATTCAGCTCTCGAAGGTGAAGAAAAAAATTTGTCAAGTTTATCGTCACGAGAGATATGGTATCTATGCAATAAAAAATGAAACCAAG
>NCVS01003385.1:0-18304 GCA_003055095.1 Goniozus legneri | reverse complement strand
TTCCTTTTCTCTCTCTCTCTCTCTCTCTCTCTCTTTCTCTATTCCTCTGTTCCTCTTCCACGCTCGTCCTCGTCTACCGCTTCGCAGTCATTCGCGCATACCGAATCTCGACGCTCTCTTTCTACGTCGCTGAATTCCCTCGACTAACGTTTCTCTTTCCTCGCTCGACTGGAAAAATTTGTTTATTCCGTCGGGGCTCGTTACAGCGAACCTCATTAGGCGAATTTTTCTTATGATGAATTATTTTGCTCCAAATTTCACTATAACGAGGTCGAAAGTTCTCTATAACGGATATGAATTGCGACGATTAAAGAAATATGAGGAAACAAGTTAAGCATATTAGATAATTTTTTGGAACAGAGTTTCCTAACTTTTGAAACAAATTTCATGAGAAGATAAAGGAGACGAATATTTCTTTATTGAAAGTTCCTTGCCTCGACAAGATCCGATACTTGAAAATCCCTCCTTGCGTAACCGAAATATGCGGCCGTTAAAAATAATTTTCCGGAGTAAGAACGTTATTTCGAAATCCGTGCTCCTCCTGTGGGAAAAGTGGGTGAAGCGAACTGCTAACGTTTCTTGTTCCGCATCCTCTTTTACCCTCTCGGCGAGTTTCCGCTCACCTTTTACCTCCCAAAGCGAGCTGGATGCGCCCCTGCGAATCGCGGCTTCTCCTCCCCTATTTGTTCCACTGGCGATCAGCGAGCTTTACTTTCTCCCTTCCTCTCTCTCTTTCTCTTTCGCTCTCCGAGGCAGCGGCTTTTTAATCTCGAGTAGAGCCAACAATTCGTGCAACGGAGAGCTGAGAAATGGGCCTGTCACTTTTCGCATCCCGCGATTCCTGCCCCCGACCTGTGCAAGCTCTTCACCCTCTTTTATCCTCCCGTGCGAGTTGTTCGAGAGATTTTGTCTTCGCTCTTTCGTCTCGAATCGGACGAGCGATGTGAATGTTTTTGTTCCTTGTTTACCGAACAGTGAATGGGAATTTGGAAAAATTTTGAGTAGGCCATTGAGGAAATATCAGCATGATTTAATAACGTCGAAAGTCGAAATAACGCTCATTGCATTAATGATTCAATTACGTCATCCTCACGGATAAAATTTGCCTGTAATTTTCGATAATTACAATTTGTATGCGTTTACTGTTGTTGTATACCGAATGTCGTGTTGTTGAACATTAGTCGAGAATAACAACAAATTCAATTAATTCGTTGTCATTTCGTCCATATTTTTAGAGAATTAAAATGATTACCGTAGAGAGAATTTGTCGTTGAGCGAGTACTGCAAAAAAGTATTGAATATTAAGTATTTGCCTGGACAATAGTTTAAAATCAACATATAGTCAATTTAATGATAATTTATTCACAAAATCGCTATTCTTCTTGCTGCAAGCTTAAATGATATAAATTTCCGCCATTGAACGATTCAATACACAAAAGCAGGTAATGAGCGAATATCCCTGCTACGTGTAATAGATAATAATCGGCAAATTAATGTTTAACTTCGTCGGATAATTAATGTCTCGTTGTAAAATCACGCTAGATCGTTTTGATCGTTCCCCGCGCGATATTTATGCCGTTTTTCGGATTACTGCTCTGAATAATGATCCCTTTTTTTACTCGCCTCGCAACCGAAAGCTAGTTAAAAACTCCACGCGGCTCGGAACTCGTTTCGCTCGTTTCCGCGAGCAAAAGCTAGAGAAATAACGAGCGGTTCGCCAGATTCGAGAAACAAGAAATAATGCAGTCGCGACTCGATATCTCACGCTGAATTTTTATCACTTGATGTTTTCGTTGCAGGATAAACGAGAATACCACGAGATCTCAGTTCTTGGCGTATTTCAGTTTCTCGCTAAAAGCGAGCACGTCGGTTGGCCTGCCGATAAAGGGTGGTCATCCAGTTAACAACACTGGTAAGAATTTACATTTTTTCTTTAAATTGTAAAAATAACAATAATTATATTTTCGATTAATATTCATCATAAGTGTATTCAAATTGTAGATGTTCATGAACTTTTTCCTACTAATGTTAACTGTGAAAATAGCTAAAAATTTTATTGGGTGTAAGTGAAACGTAAACCTCTTTAATGAGAATTGACAGTGTAATGAGCCTTTGAAGTTTTGATATTATGGACCCAAATTGCTGCTCTGCAGGACACGAACACACGAGGCAATTGAATTTCCACGCGAGCTTTACAAACCATGCAGCATTAAAATAACTTTGACAATTTTTCACTAAAAAGATTCTATGAATATCATTTATAGTCGACACAATGAGAGAATCAAACTTAACTCTTGAAAGCCCTCGATGAAACTCTGCAGATGAACTTAAAATTGTTTATTCTCTGCGTGAAGAAATTTTTTTAAAAGTTAAAGTGCGGTGAAAAATTCGAGAGATAGGCAGATTTTTATATGAGGTAGAGTGGATGAAAAAGGTGAAAGAGGGCGTTTGTAAATTAAGGAAATTAAATATTCGGCGTTTGGAACGACGTTTCGTTCACAGCGTATCACGACAATTACTCCTCATAGAAAAATGAAGCCGGGAGGCGGAGTACTGTGCGAGGAAAGAGCAAATAGCTCGTCTTCATATTTTCGTTCTTTTGTTTATTCAGACTTCATTCTTGTTTTTAATTCCTTCGCTCTCTACCTCCTTCTAATCTTTTGTTAATTAATTTCACAGCATATATAGTTTCTTACTTTTTACGGGCTGATTAAAAATTTTTGTACGCTGAGATAAATCGCTGTTAATTACGATAGAATAGTAATAGTAAAAGAAAAAAAACGAATGGATTAATTTTTTTCCTTTTTTTAGAATGCGACTGGGTTTACGAAGAAGCCCATTGTCACGACGGATGCGTGTTCGCGAGTCCCGGTTATCCCGGATTGTACCCACCGAATATTCGCTGCCGATATCTGATCACGACGAGCTCGCGTGTCTCGATTGTCGTCAATTTTACCGCCGTTCTTCTGTCGGAAGCGTAAGTCGCCCCATTTTTTATAAAGGGTGTTCGGAAAAACGATGTTTCGGTATACACAAGAGCTGAAAAATTACACTCTTGATTTGACTTTAAAAAAGACGTATAGAACTTTTAAAGCTCAACATCAATTCATCGAAATGAGATGATAAAATTTAAGAACAATTTTAAGGAAGCAATTTAGCTAGTGACGATCGTAATAAACAGTATTATTTCTTTTTGTTAAAAATCACACGGCTTTTAAAATGATAGATAGGTTGTAAATTTATGGACAGAAAACTCATTTACCGTTCTGACGTCCGATTCACAATTTTCGAGTTATTCAGCTTTTTCGACAGCCAATCGGAAGCGAGTGTCAAAGCGTTCTATTGGCTATCGGGAAACACGTATAACTTTGAAACGACTCGTTCCGTCTGGCGTAAAAATAAAGAAGTAAAATATTCAGGATATCAAAATCTTTCCAACAATTTTGTAATTTCCTGCGACAAAAAATTTATTAGAAAAACGAGCGCACGAAAATCACTCGTTCTATTCTCGAACACCCCTAATACATATCCATACTGGTACTATATCAATCGACATATAGAAACCGTAAAAATATCTCATTTCCGCGTGGCAATCGCAGTGAAATTGATACAATCGTTCCGTTTATATCTCCTTCCCCTCTATTGCAGTCATTGCGACAACGATTACATAGCGGTGTACGCGGGCCCATCTACAACGAGTCCTCTCCTGAAGAAGATCTGCGGAAACGATAAAACACTCCTGGCACACGACGGTCTTCAGCTACTCGTCGAGTTCAAGTGAGTAGTTCGGCTTTAATAATAACCTTAATGGCGGTAATCAAACGGTGATATTCTACCGCTTCGTGGAAGGGCGGGAGAGGATGGAGTAGAAAAGGGAGAACTAAAATGACAATTGTTTTTACCCATTTTCGTGAGCAGCACTGGACAAGAGATGCCGCCGTTCAACCACAATGGATTCGTGGCTACCTTGAATTTCGTCGAGATTGTCCCGGAGACTACAACTAGCAAAACACTGCCGGACAGTACGCTCGCGCCCAGTGAGTAAAGTCCATTCTCTTCGTTTCCTCGAATACAATTAGACCATTATTATTCGTTTTATTTAACGTTATTTTGTTGTCATTATTTTCTAGTTCTTCGCCAGTTTTTAATTCTATAAAGGAAAAGTTAGTACATCGAGGGTAACTGTTTTCTTACCAGTACGAGTTGATTATTCAGTTTAATATCATCGAATACTTCCACAAAGATTTTAACGTTCCAATCAATCTCGGTGTTGATTGAATTGGCCATTGGATACGCGGAACAGTAATCGAATGAAACCAAAAAAATAGAAGATAAATAACCTTTGACCTGATACGTCGAGCCCGATCATTTATTCGAGCGATCCTGCGCTTCGCCGTGCATTAATTAACGCAGTAAAATTGGGCTTTGGTGGACAACGCTCGCTATAAATTCCCTTGCCGGACGGCTTCGAATAATTTTCACGTTAACACCAAAATCCTCCGATTAAATACAATAATCTCTCCCTTTTTTCACCGAAGAAAAGATTAAATTACAATAAATTTTATCCTCTTCAAGATCGCGATAAAATTAACCAAATTTTAATGTACTTTTCAAATCCCTGACCGATATAAAGATTTGATTTATTCGAAGCCGTAATCGTTCTTAATTATATCATAAAAATATGAATAATTTTTATCATATTCTTATGTTTAATTTTACCGATATACTACATGACGTTTTAATAATGTAAAATATTATCACGGGTCTCTGAATTTTATCGAATGATCCATTTATATTCGTTAAAAACGTATTTATTTCCCGATATTCACTCGATATTTATAAAAACTAATCAAATTTAATATCCTTGGGTGATTAAACTCTAAATGATATTGATTTATTGAATGAACTCACAATTCATTTATTTTGATACAATTTGGAGAAACGTCAATTATCATCGTTATGGGACAGGTCTTATTTCCTCAATTTGTGAAATGATAACCGTGAAACGTCAAGTCGATAGTTTTTGATGCATTGTAATACAACGTTTTAATAGAATATACGTCTAGCTGTATCTAGGTATGATTGATTTCTCTTTTTCTGGAGGAACGCGAGACTATTTTCGTTGGAAATTGGATTTCCAATAAAAATATGCCAACTTTTAGCGTAGAATGCATCATTTTTGAGATATAGGCAATCGTTGAAAAGAAATTGACTTTGAAATATATCGTTGAATATCGATCCTACAAGGAAGAATATATTTTTTGCAAAGTTCGATTTTGTACAAGTATGCTTCTCACAGTATTTTTTGAAAATCTCGTTCAATAGTATATTTGATACTAAAAATTCAATCGAGTACTATCAAATAGCAATAAATGTTTATTCGTTGTTGCGCGAACAATGAAAAGCAAGAGGACCCACTTTTGTTGGGAAGCGGATATTTTTACCGATAGTGGTAACTCTCCATTTTTTATTTGCCATCTTTCACCTCCAGTCTTGGTAAATCCCAATGAAATATTTTCTCGAATAGGAGAGAGCATTTACATTTTCGAGAAACATCGTGAAGATTTAAGAGAAGGTAGCGATTTGGCGGAGAAAAGAAAAAGATTTATACTCATTATTTTGGCATTACATCGATAATTTCTTCTTTGTAGTTAATTATCCCTGTATTAGAATGAATGAATTCACAACACCAAGCTGTGACTCATCATAAAATATTACACTAGCATAAACAACTACATAGAATGATATATTATAAATGCGTATAACTAGTTAATTACGCTACGGTGTTGCCACTATCTATTTTCAGTACTGCTTAGTATCTCTCAAATCATTCTGCGATTAAAACTCTTAATTATCACTGTAAGACAACGATACAGCTAAACGTGTAAAATTTTCAGTTTCGAACAAAATTGAAGTTGGATTTATTTTCTTGGAGATTAAATGATCCGAACATCAAATAACTTCCATTTCCCGCGAAATTTGCGTTAAGAGCCTCGGTCGTCTTGCAGCAGATTTGGTAGGAAACTCGTTCGAGTTTCTTGGTATGTTCCGGGGCATGTATATTCACAAACACTTTGCTCGTATACGAGAACCGTTCGTGTGATTCGGTACATCTGCACTTCGTATATCGCGTACTAAATTACGCCGGAATACATAACACGTTACAACTTATTTCACGGCTTCACCCACCTGGTTATGCATATTCCTATTACCCTCTTTGATTCAAAACGGAACTACACTGGATATTCAGTTACAATTACCATACGTAGATAATTATCATTTAAGATTGTTACATAAGCAACGAGTAATGCAAAGTGAAAACTCACACTACTGCCACTGTTATTATTATATTATTAAAACCGCTACTGTTACATTTCTTTTCTTAAACTCGCTTAATTTTTCAGAATCAGTGGAATTCGTACCGGGACAAGTTGTGGACAAGAACAGCGTAGGAAATCGTAGCACCGTATCTCAGGACGTCCATCCGAAGAAGGAACAAGCCTCCGGTTGCGATCTCGAGGCTGGCGGGGAGAGGGCGCGCTCGGGACACCACGACACGCGTGGCAAGCCGAAATCCATCATGTGCCGGCTCGTGCTGCGCGGACGCACGTACGACACCGATCACGTATCGCTCGTCAGTTATAACCTCAGGTACTAGAGTATAAAAGAAAGAAGCGAAAGCGAGACCGAAAGAAAGGAAAGATGTATAAACGAGGAGAAAAATGGTTACAGCATTGATCCTCATAGCGTCGTTTTAACGCCCCTACGTGCACATATCTTTATCGGGGTCACGTTTCTCGTCCCGCGCGCTCTCCACTCGAGAGATGCCTTCGCGGGTGCAATAAAGGATTCAGGAAGGGGATGAACCGATTATAAAAGGGAACGCAATTACAACGCTCCTTCTATTCCTCTGATAAATGAAATAATAATCTCGGCCCACTTTTCCCTTGTTCCTTTTTCATTCACCGTGGATTTTTGTAACTTTATTATTCCCCTTCGCGATTTACGGAATCTGACGGGCGTTAATGAATTTTCATGATTACTGCTGTATTTTCGTTTCATGTGTTATTCCTCGTTGTAAATTGATACTCGCCTCGGCACGCACACATGACTCGGTGTTTCAGTTCAACTCCCTCGTGCTTGACGATATTTTATAAAATTTGATTAAAAATTGAGGGATATCGGGTAAAAGTCGAGTTCAATCCACGCTCGAGGTCAGGTCGATACCTACTCTCGCGTATTTCTTCTCGACTCGTACATTCTCTATTCTTTACATTTTTCCCCGACTCCGGTAGCACAATGGAAATATTCGAGCGTTCGATTTTAAATGGGCTGGTGGGAAAAGGGAAACACGGCGGAACGTTTCAACGAGTCTCGAAACGTTACGCAACGCTGATTGGAAATGCCGTACGGAAAAACGTATAGTCGTAATGCGGTTATCATTATCCCGAGCGGCAATTAAAAATCGGTCGATCGAATCGAAGGGGAAATCGAACGCACTCACGTGTGCGAAATTGGCGTAAATTCGATTTCGAGATTAATATCGAAATTGCGTATGGTTACGAATTATTTCATTCTCGGGGGTGATTGTAGCGCTCCAGCGTGTCAGTCGACGATCGAGATATTCGATGGACCGTCGGAGCCGGGTGTCAACGGTACGTCGAGGTCACTGGGAAAGATTTGCAGTCCGGCACGGAAATTACCTGAGAATCTGTTCGGTCGGGACAAGTGAGTGGAACTTTAGACCAACTTCTGCTTCAATTACTACTATCGCTGTTACTCTTCCTCTATTAAAATTTCTACCGATACTTACAATACTACTGCTAATATTGTTACTGCTGTTAAAAGAATTTTAATTTATCATTAAAAAATCGATAGAACTTCAGAAACATACGTTCGGAATTTCTAATCAATTATTATATAGAGGCAAGTTTCTATAACATATCAAAATGTTCCAGATTTACCGATACGGATCATTATTCTTCGACCGGTCGAGACATGACTGTGATTCTAAGACGTTCCAGCGACAGTCCGCCCAACGAGGAATACATGAACGTGTACTATTATTTCCACGACGGTGAGTGATGCGAACAACCGAATCGAGGCATTTGTACCCTTCGTGTCGGAAAGTAGAGCTGAAATTAGATTCGCTGCATCAAGGAGTGAGAGACAAATTTTTGAATTTTTGTCATAATTTTTATAAAGGTAGCGCGTAAATTTTTTTACAAAATTGAAGAAATTCCAGAAGAAACCGAGTCCCATGTGGGTTACGTTTACCGTATGACGTATTTATGTTGGTACGGTAAAAGCATATACAAAATTCCATGCTATTTGCGAAATATAATATTTTTGTAAAGTTTTGATAAAAATTTCGTGTAAATTTTTTCTGTAGGTGGAAAAAATTTATAATTTAAAAGAAAACTGGGGCTCATGTGAGTGGCGCTCCAGGATGACGTAGTTATGTTTATACCAGGGAATCGGTCATAAAACGTCGAGTTCTTCAGTGTGTGTCTATATACGGTCGGTCGGAAAGTTCGTTAAACTACGAAAGGGACGCGTTGTGTTTAGACGCGCGTAAATAGTTAACTTTTCCCCGAGTCGCATGCCGCGCATATAACGAATAATTAATGAATTTCACAGAACGCGAGGGCGGCACTCAGCAACCGGCCAGCGTATGCGACGTTGAATATTATGGATTAACTTCGCCGGTACGCGGCACGGTCATGCAACCGGAGTCCCATCGTTTATTCGCCGTAGATGGCCCGGTAAAGTGCAGGCAGCACTTTATTCCCGCCGCCAATCAGTCGGTCGTCATAACGGTGAGTTATAGCCCGTATCGTATACAACGAAAAAATTTATCGATATTTGTAATAAAATTTCTGACCCGGCTGAGAAAATTATCTCGAACATACTTTTATTACTTTAGAAGAACATCAGAAATTGGTTCGCTACTTTTCTTGACATTCCTCTCGGCAAAAAAATTGAGGAAAAATGAAATGAATAATTTATAAAATTATTACTATTTTATTTTATTCTCATTCTCATTTTTATTACATTTTATTCAGCTCGTGAGAAATTACCGTCAAAGTGCTCGTAACTTTCTTTTTTTTTTTTTTTTTTCAAGACTGTGGTTTGAATTTCTTTCTCTAATGAAATGTTCTAAAGGTGGAGAGCACAAAGAACAGTTCGTACAATCCGTGCGACACTCACTGTGGCGACAGTGGCTGTCGTTGCGTCAGCAATCGATCGCTCGAAAACACAGATCACTTATTGCTGGTTTCTGAAACGGGTCACATTGTTACTTGCTTGTGCGGAAACTATCAGGTGAGTTTTCCCAGTTTGCTTCCAGCTTCCCCACATTTCCAATAAGAGGAATAATAAAAAAACAATCGAGTCTATCGAATTTTTTCAATTCCAAAATTCGTACAACAAATCGAATCTCTACTGTAAAAATATTCCTCTACCGAATATATTTCCTAATTTTTTTTGTTATTTCCATTTTCAAGAGGAGATTTCGAAATTGACGTTTCAGCTGCATTTTACGGGTGAAAAAAGCAGGCTCGAAAAAAACGAATCAAATCGGACAGGTTATAAACGGTTTTCAAGTGCATTTTAACGAGTAACGTTAAATCGTTTCGAGTTATTTTGTTTCTCTCGGGTTTTTTTGTTTTCGTCATTCCCGTGTTCTTTTTTTTAACGATTTTTTTTATCATTCAGGACTGGCTACCTGTTGGCATACGCAGCTGGACGCCGGTGTACATCGAATGGTCCAAGTCCTCCGAAGCAGGTCTCGATTTTCGAGCCGCTTACGAATTCATTCACGACACTTACTGCGGCGATACCGTGACTAAGCTGCTGAACGGTGAGGTCAGTAGCGGCGATTTGGCCAGCGTCGGCTCACAGCTTAATCGGTACTACCAGCAAAAGTGCACTTGGATACTCGAGTCCTCCGTGGACCGGCAGATCACCATCGAGATCAAATCCACCCAGAGCCGTGAGTTTCATTTTTAATTAACTCTGCGACCGAAATTACGAGTAACGAGTTTCGGACTAACATACTCTGATAAAAAAAGGTTCGTTATATAATTTTTGTAATTAAATTCAATACTGAAAATCTGGTAGTTTTTGACAATGGATGTTTTTGGGGTATAATGGTTAACTTTTAGGAATGGCATATCGAAAACTGAGTAATTATTTAATTATAGAATTTTTCATTTGTGAAATAGCGAAAAAGAAATCTATACAATCGAATTTGAATATATATTTGATTTCTCAGGGTATCGTTGCATCAACATCGTTAAACTTATGAAATATGTACTTTTAATAGGTCCTTGTACAGCGTGGAATATGACAATTCACGAATATCGGAAGAACGGTGATCCGGCCGGCGCTCGTTTGCACACGTTTTGCTCCCGCGATAACCACAAGAATTTCTCGCTACCGTGGAAAATGAATACAGCGGTGGTCAGGTGAACTCAATTTCCTACATAAATATATCTTCACCCCTACATAGATATTGGTGTTAACCAAAATATTTAAGTATTGGTGTTTGAAATAATTTTCAACTCGATAATTCTATTTTTTTTTTAAGAAAAAAGTGAGTGAAATATTATTTTATTATTATATACAATATACGTATACTATCTTATATTCATAAAACATCCTCAGCGATAACAAAAGATGAGATATTCAAGCCAGAAACCTCCCGACAAAAGAATTATTTAAAATTCATTCCAGGCTACAAGCCCTGGGACGTACGGCGCCGAAGTACACGATGAAGTGGAGGAGCGAGACGGTTCTGCTGAACCTCCACAAGAGCGGACCATCGCCTACACCGAATCACGTGACCGCAATGGCCGTATCGACGATACAACCGGAAGTCGTTCTTCTCTCGATTCTGCTGATCCTGCTCCGCGCCAGTTGAGACGCAGCGAACGAGAAAAGAAAAACGAACCAACGGAAAGAACTTCATTCCCCTTTTTAACCCAAGTGCGATCGACGTCGAGGGAAAACACTAAGACTGACGCAAAATTCTGGCCTATAGCCGAAGAAAAAAAGAAAACGTCGAATTGCGGATTAGGATTTCATTTTAAGTTTCAACGACATTCGAGGTGAAAAGAGAAAACACAGTTGAAAATTTTTGTTGTTGAAAGTTATTTTATTATATTTTTAACATATGTGACTAAATATAAGTCAATTTAATTTTTAATTTAATTTAATAGTTTAAATTTCTAACTAAAATTTATTCATAAAACTGAAAACTGAAATTTTACATAATATAAAATTTGATTATCGAAAAAAATTGAGTACTAAATTCTAACGTAATAATTGTTATACTTATTACTAGTCACACGACGTATGTTAATCAAATTGACTTGAATATTTAACTGTACCATTTCAAACAGATGATTCATCGAATTTAGCACCAAATTTTCAGTCGTGCAATCTCGTTCGGAATAGAAGAATCGTTCGTTAAGCGAACCGAGTGAATTTCCCTCGAAAAAAATTCACCCCTTGAGTTGTGTGTACCTTACGGGAATCGCGGTGTATAATAAAGTTGAGTGCCGTGATGTTAATTTTTTCCCTCCCTCGCGTTGGTTTTTCTCTTGCGAGAGGAGAGGGGAGGGATGGACTGAATTGGAAAAAGCAGCGGGAAAAGTCGGAGAGCGAATCCATTAAAGAATTGAAAGTTTCCAGACTCGGGGCAGCGGCAATTGATTTTGCGAATTGACTGGCTGGGAGGTAGCTGGGCATCGAATTGGATTAGCACTTTAATCCGTTTCGGGTCGCAGGAACGAGACGAACTACGTCGGTAATATTGAGAGACGCCTCTATCGGCGAACGAAAAACGATTGTCGATAACTCGACAGGAGTTAAGAAAGTTTAGGCGAATCTGATACGTCCATTTTGCGAAGATTTTTTTGGATTCGCCAACGAAGTACGTTTTGATTATAGGAAAACTCAAAGAGTTTTTAAATTCGAGATCGTGTATGGGGAGAGGTCATTTCGACGACTGAATATTCATTTATTGTGTCAAACTTGATAATTTATTTATATTTCTTTAAAATATTTTATTTCTAGTGTCATTAAGAATATCATATTCAATTCTTTATTCTAATAATAATATGGAATGATATTTTTCTAAACTATTTTCCGTTGAAATTAAATTTTTGTTGACAATGTCAGATTTTAATGTCAAAGTGATTGAAGTATAATTAACATATACGAAAATAAATATTTAGTTAGACCGAATAACGTTTATTCTAGATACACGATCCGTTGCTCAATGACTATTGTCATATTTGAATTAACTCATTAAATAATACCAGAGTAATCATCCGTTATTGCAAATTTGTCGATATTGAGAAGTGATGTTGATTAGTGCACGAATTAAATCACGATGACTGTTAAGTGGTATATCGATTATGCGAGATCATTTTCTGTGCGACACGATGATTGAACATATTTTATCAACCGTTTGAGAATAACGAACTAGAGGACCAAATAACGAATGAACTATTTTTGAAATAGATCAAAATGTATGTTTTACGTCGCTATTTTGTTACTATGAAAATTCAAATTCTCGAAAGTTAAAACAAAAGAAAATAATTGTAAGGAATTGATTTTTTAGAATTTCATTTTTTAAATTTGAAACTGTACCTATAAGACATGCAAAATTCGAGAAAATTTAAAGAAGTTACATTAATTTGGACAGAAAATGATTTTCAGTCAGAGTGTACCTCGACAGTGATTTTTAAGTAAGATTAGGTGTCAAATTTATTTCTGTACTAATCGATATTACCTCATACTAAATCGATATTCACTTAAGGATTCTAACGTTTTATCGACCGACAGTACAACGAATCGTCGATCGTATCGATTAAAAGAATTTATCCAGAAAGTTGATGTAAAAACGATACAAGTGATTATCGATCGTCTTTTTCTGGATGTATGCACGTTCAATTGGAACAATAGACTGACGTACTAGAATAAGTAGCAATAAAGAGATGCATTTATGTTTAAGGAATTCGTTCGTGTACGGAAAAAAGAGAAGTATCGAAACGATGAGAATCTCATCCATTCGATCTGAGAGAAGTTGCTTGTTTCGTTTCAAAAGAATACTATGCATACATTTAAAACACTACTCTGAAAGTCTGCCTATAGCCTATAGAACTTCTTCCTAATAAAAATAGTCAAAAAATTTCTATTCGAAGCATGTTGGTATTTGGAATTGAAAGACGGGATTGAATTTTTGCACGATTTCATTTGCGGAATCCGAGATAGTCTGTAAAATAAGAATTCGGGGCGAACTGTATCGTTTTATATTATTTTCATCGATAAAGGTGCAGAGTATATTATATATACATGATTCTATTTGAGCGGAATTTATTACATACACAGCGTGTCTCAGAAGTAAACTGCATACCTCGAATGACACAAAAGATTAAATTCCTCAGAGGGATCTTAGCGGCCACGAATGGAACTATTCTGCGAGAGAAGTGCACTTATTGAGCGGCGGCTTTGATTGGTCGGCCAAGATGCATTTTGTAAAACGAGATGATCAACAGTCACAAAATTTTAAGTCATTCTTTGGATTATTCGGTTCGCTTTTGAGGCATCCTCTGTACATAAAAGTATAAATATATTATAAATGAATAAATATATATATATATATATATACATACATGCAAAGTTATGTATATATATATATAGAGGATATGTATATACGTTGTAGATTATTAGAGTTTGTATAAAATGAAAACAGCCGTGAATTCAGTACCGACAAATAAATCGTTTGGTACGGTCTTAACGGTTCTGACACAAATTCCTAATACATTTCTGGCACGTCTGCAAGATAGCGATGTGCGTCGGGAATCTGCCTTCAATTTGGTAAGCTGTACGCTACGGAAAAGAACCGCGTTATGAGGAAAGTAAGATAGTCACTCAAAATGAAAGGATTGTGAAAATGCGAAATGTGTGGAGTATATTTATTTCGAATAGATATATGAAATTTGCATGTTGCTACGGACGGCGTCTCTAATACAGTATAATATCTGTTAACGGTAATTCTATGATTGATTTACGTTTACTGTCGTTATCGTGTAAGAACTACTCATTCAGAACGAATCAATGAAAATTGACTGTGTTTCGAAACTAACTGTTTCGGTACTGTTGGTAATTTTCAAAATTATCATTAATTACTGATGAAGAATAAGTACGTGATCAGTGAAATCGAAGCAACAAATGTACTCAGTGAAATTTTCAATGATTCGGTTTGAGCGAGCATGAAATACGAGTTGAGCGGCACGTTTAATTAGGAATTGATGTGTTGCGGGTTAGCACTATACGCGAGGGATTACTTACGAAATCGATGATATTCTCAATGCACTGCATTACGTTATGCAAAATTATGATCCATCGCAATATATTTCTGACAAGACAGGCAATATCTTGTTTCTGTAAACATAGGAGAAAAGTGATGGTGAAATAAAAGTCGAATATGGAGCGTAAAATATCGAACTCCTCGGTCACTTTTATTAACCCTGTCAAATTTTTTTATGTTGTATATAATTTTTATCGTATTTTTATCGTAGATCAGTCAAAGGTGTCTCTTCGAGTTATCTCTCGTGAAATAAGTTACTGAAAAAATAATTAAGTGGATACCTACAAGTAGCGCATACCTAATTGATTTTGTGTTGGAATTGTCGTTCTCGACTGTATCTTTGATAAAACAGAAAAATCAATAATATAGATGATTATTTTCCTAACAAAAGTTATAAAGTACATTTTCTTAAAATTTTAAAATGATGAGCACGTATTCGGTAGAAAAAATATTAAAAAATTATGTTTTTTTGTTTAACTTTCCGATTGCGAATGTTAAAGGGATCATATTTATTGATTACTGGTCCAGCTTCTGAACGAACGCGTTGCTGAACGTGCTGATAAGGTACCAGTTCAGAATGTCGGTAACCAGATCCACCCCAGATCCAAACCAACATGCAACCCTTCGCGTTACCCTTCATGTTACCCTTCATGTTACCCTTCATACAAGTCGAAGTCGCTCCTACACAATTCCGTGTTATATTTCGTCCTCAAATATTCACAAATAAGAAACTAATAAAGACTTGGATTAAAATTCTATAAAATGTGGTTTTCACTCGAATATTTCCTAAAGAATTTTCCTATTAAAGTACATTATAACCAATATTACCTGTACAGAAAAAGAGATAAAAAATCTCTATCCAATTCCTAGAAAGAACAAAATTGATGTGAAAATAGGAAAAAGCTATTGAAAATTAATCGAGTAACCACAGCGGCCAAGAAAAACCCACTCGGCGATAGATGGAAGGGGGTTGATAGAGAATCGGCCCACTAACCGGCTCGGTGCAGGCGCACAACGCCGATGCTCGTTCTCGAGTTCCTCACGAGCCGCGAGTGAGTCAGTCATTCGCTGGCGCTCGACGCGGTGAGATCGGAGAAGCGCTGGTTCGAGAAACGCGCGCGTCAACACGAGGGGTGTTGCCATAACGAAGCACGTGTTCGATTAAAAAATAGAAAAGAGAAGAATCGGTTTTTTTTCAGGGGGAGAACAATTTTTCTCTCCCCCGCGATGAGCGTTTAGGGTAGCAGGTGCACAAAATTCGGGTACACTAGGTGGGGGTGGTACCTCGTCGTGTTTTGATGGCACAGAAACGACCGAATCGTTCGGTATGGTCAGAATTTTGATCGAGTGGTGCGCTGGGATGAGGATGAGCTCGTGCAACGGCCACGTGGATTGGACGATCGGACGACTCGTCTATCCGGCGCTCCTTCCTTTCCTGCCGATACTCATCTTTTTCGCCCCCGGTGAGTAAATTGAAACTAGTTCCGACCAATGGAAGGGAAACTTTGATTGAAATACATTTTTTTAATAACATGTCAAAAAATTCTTCATACCCACGAATTTGTTTAAATTCGTATAGAGTTACTATACAAATTGTTGATACTTTATGGAAAATCACTATCGACACATCAGCTGTGTTTATCATTTGTTGTAACAAATATTTCTATGGAAAAATTTTGTATAATAATATTACAATCTCATTAGGGATGTAGTAAGTAGAAAATAAGTTCTAAACCAGCAAATACAGGTCATGTAGAGAGTTCTCGACGAAAAAAGTGGTAAAAATGTAGCTGGGTATGTACCCAGGTTTTTACGGCATGTGGAACATGGGAACACGTCAGCGGTCGCTCGCAGTGGTACAAATCCGTTTTCGGTCAGGCAGGTACGATCTTCAATAGTACTTCTGCGGTTTTCGTGATATTCCGAGTGAACACACACCGCGGGTGGATTTTCTTCGAGAGCTCATCTTCGCAAATAAACAAAGTCGGGGCCTTTTTATCGGTATTTCATTATGGCAAAAACGTCAGTCTCATCAGACCGATGGAATACACTTGGAGTGAAAAGCGATAATGGAATATTTATGACTCGAGGGGAAATTGAATAACGAAGCCTCGGCGAACTGTCCACGTGACGAGGAGATCTTCCTGTGTTTTGTTTTTGTATTCACGGTGAAAATTTCGCAGGACAGATTTTCCATCGGCGAACAGGATGTTATTATATTTTTCGGGATTTATCGCTATAGGAAAAAAAAACTGTCAGATCAACCGAATACTGGTTCGAACAACTATTTTTTTAACACCTATTTCGCTCAATCGTAAATAATTTTTGTTCATGATATTTAAATAAATATTTAGCTAATTCGACAAACTTTTCCCTCGGTGTATACGAGGAAATGTTTGTAAAAGTTTTTTAAATTGGTCCATTACAAATTTTTTTCACTGTTAATTTGCGTGGAAATCGAATTTTGGAAAAAAAATATTCTCCGAATGCGGGTGAATTAGTTATCGAAAATATGGCTTGACAAGTCGCGGAAAGCGAGATTGAAAAATTTCCTTCCATAATTTACCACCCTAATTGACCAACTTTGTTCGGTGTACATTCAACTAACGTTTGAACGAGAATGAAAAATAGAGCGTTTTCATTTGTAGTCGGTTTTTATTTCGGCGTGCGTACACGCGAGCATCAAACTCTGGCCGAGCTTTGTACAAACCCCCTCGATGCAATAAAAGCCAAATTCGCGACAAGAGTTGTGGGAATGTTAGCCGCTGCAATTTCGGAAAACTAACGTGTTATTTCCCCATATTATGGTTTTAACGACTGTAACAACCTTTTACACGCTCGACAAATCGTACCGGAGAGTATTGCTAAATATCGAAATATCGGAAACATCGTACCTGGTTGAAAAGCTAACTTTCAAGCTTTGAAAGGTTCAATTAAAACTAATTTACATAACCCTTCTAAATAGGGCTTTGAAATTTCCTTACAGGGGGAAAATCAAAGAATTTTCATTTGCCAATTTTATTCAACAAAAGCGTGTTAATAGCGACATACTAAAGCTAGTTTCAATCGAGGGTAAAAGTTCCTTTGACGGACTGAAAAGCTATTCAGTGGTCGTAAGACCAAACCAAGCTATCATTCGAGACCGTAAACCACCAATGAAAATACCAATTCGGCGATGTGTTCATTTAACGCTACGTTCGTAACGAAAAATACTGACCTATTCTCTAGTTTATTTTGCCCAGTTTATTTTCAATTTTCGCTATCGTTTTTTAAAGACTTTTTAAGATGAAAAAAAACGAAACGTAATTCTATAGTGTATTTTAGTTCCGTAATTTATTAATTATTTCCGGAATCATTTGAAATAAAAAATATTAATACCCTATTAGTTCCGCGATCGGCCGCTAAGGCGCCACTGCTTACGATATCCGATTACGCGACAACCGTAACCAATCATGTTGCATCTACACCCACGCCAAACGATATTCTTCCCACCGTAACGGTCGCGCCGCCATTACTCCATTGTTCTTTTTCGAGTAGACGCGTTTGTAATAAAGACGACTGTTTAGTTTGCCGTTATTTCGACTTTTCCCGACGTAACAAAAAAAGTGCAGAATACGCAGGAAGGAGAAACAAAGTGACGTAGGACGAAGAGGAGATTGCCACGCGAGTGAAATATCGATCGGAGTAAACGGTACGGTGGGAATTCCTGTTGAGTCGGAATCGTCGAAATATCCGGAAATTATGAAGAGGGCAGAAAGCAGAGAGGGAGAAGAATTAGCGGTGAGGTAAGTCGAGTAGTAAAAGGCTAGGAAAAACAGGCGGAGGGCAGACAAATGGCTCGTTGCATGAATAAAACATCTTTCGCGAATTGCGGTTGTATTGAGTCAAGTTTTCTGAAATGGACCACCTAAAAACGACTTT
>NCVS01003372.1:0-45564 GCA_003055095.1 Goniozus legneri | reverse complement strand
TTTTGTATATGAAGCAAAACGTAAAAATTGTTTCAACTCCCCTCGGTCTCCCCTACTACTAAAAAAATTCATTTTTAAACGATTATAATTCGATTATAAATTATTGAATCGAATGGAGCAGGAGATCTTTTTAACACTAGATTTACAAACATTTTTACATATCTATTTTCACAAGAATGTTTCAATTTAAAACAATAATAAGATGAATTTTTTTGAAAAAATTATTTATAAACCAATATAGATATAAACTATTAACTTGAACTGTGAAGAAGAGATGCATATTTTCATGAAATATGTGCTACTAAACTAGAAAAGCGTCAAAATGACGTGATCCATAAACCTAGTGTTGAAGAGGAAGATTCAAGTTTTAAAATAATCACTTTGATTAAATTTAGTTATTTTTAGATGATATTATCATTTGAAAATAATAATTGTTCTTTAATTTGTTTCAAAAAGTGTATAAATTGATGTGAACAATGAATTATTCCTTTATACTATTAAAAAAAACCATTCTCAAACAATTACAATTCGATTAAAAATTAAATAGAGCTAGTGATTCTTTTAGAGACAGATTCAGTTTTTTAAATAATCACTTTATCGATGAAATTAATATATTTATTTGAAAATAATTGTCCCTCAATTTTTTTGTTTTTGAAAAATGTATTAATTGATATAATATATGTATAAATGAATTATAATTCATTGTCAAACGATTATAATTCAACTAGAATTTATTGAATCGAATGGAGTAGGAAATTCTTTTAAAAAGGAAGAGATTCAAGTTTTCTAATAATCACTCTGATTAAATTAAATTGTTTTTAGTTGAGACAATTTAAAAATAATAATTGTTCATGTAATTTTTTTGAAGAGTGTATTAATTGATACAAACGATAATGTGTTTAAAATAACCAAAAATTCGTTTTCAAACGATTACAATTCATCAAAAAATTATTGAATCGAATGGAACAGGAAATTCTTTTAAAGGGGAAGATTCAAGTTTTCAAATAATCACATTATATTTATTAATATAAATTGTGTATTATTTATACACAATAATATTTTCGGTATTCATGTAAACGAGCCCGAGTGTCTCTTGTCCCGAGCGCGTGGCAGGAGAGAAGAGGGTCAGTGAGGTCGGCAGGAAATCTGCCGAAATTGGATAATCGATGGGTGCGCGGAAAGGTCGTACGTTCGCTGACCAGACTGGCAAGACTTTCTTCGACTCCCTCGGTCTCGATCGGTGACTCGATCAAGCCGTCTTTTTTTTCCTCTTGCTCGTTCCTACGTTCCCGATTGAGTCATCGATCTGCGATATTACGCGGAAGAGCGAGCGCGCGCGCGGGCTCGCGTCGTGAATCTCGATTAAGTCGGCCGCAGCGCGGAATCGTCAGTTCCCAGTGCGTTTAAAAATTCCGCAGATATTTTCTCGCCATATTTTCCCAGCGCCCGAGATTTCCTTCCGCCTCGCGGTCTCTTCGAATCTGCAAACGCGCAAAAGACGGAATCGCCGGAAGCGAGCAGCGAAGGCTCGCTCAATGTAACTCAATCTGGAATTCCGACAGTATCCTGGAAATAAAAATCGAGCCCATCGGAATACCAACGATGGGGTAGATGTACCACTTGTGGCCATTTTGAAATTCGTATTGATATATTTAGTATTTGATTCTTACTATAACATGATTTAGTTTACTTCTACGATTTTTAGATGTGTTCATTTTATTGTGAATATTTCATTGTGCTTGTTGAGTAGATATACTTCTAATAAATATTGAAAAGACAACCAGAGACGTAGTATATCTAAGCAATTTTTTATTATTGTTACTAAAACTCTTAAAAAAGACTTTGTAAATCACTAATATTTATTGAAAGTTGTGTGAAAAATTGTGTTAACGTCATTGTGAATATTTCATTGTGCTTGTTGAGTAGGTATACTTTTAATAAATATTGAGAAAACAGCCAGAGTCGTGTATCCGAGTAATTTCTTTTATCGTTAGTAAAATTTTTAAAAAAGACTCTGTAAGTAAGTCACTAATAATTGAGAATTGTGTGTAACACACAGTATTTTTGAAATGCTCCACTAATTTAGATCACTTAAAAAATTATCGATAATGGTGCTATGGCCACTACTGGTACAACAGGTGTTACAGTACAATTCAACTACTAATACATCCAAGAATTAATAAATTGATTTTCATTTATTAAATATTATGATTAAATTGATTTAACTTTCGATCAAAGACACGAAATTTCTTAAAGTGGCCACAAATGGTACATCTGTCCTAATCGAGACGAGAGCACGATCGTCGACCGTACGGAACTCGCGAGCCGAACTTTCTCGCCTACGCTAAAAATAAGAAACGCGTGGCGAAGCGATGGGGAGAGGGGACCAAAAAAAGGAACGAATTTTGCGAAATTTTGATGCAGAAATTGGCGCGGCGCGATCGGCCGTGAAACGGTTTTCAACACTCTGACGTAACGATTGATCGGATTTTTTTTCAACGATTCTACGCTCGACGGCCGATTGACAACGCAACGATTCTGCACTTGTATGCAGTCGAAATATAAGAATAAATGAATAAAAAAGAAAAAAAAAATAATAAAATAATGAAATAAAATTTTTCGTAGTACTTTCATTTATTATTTAAATGTGTTTGTATGAACAATGTGTTTCGAAACTAATTTTGACTTACTTGTGTCTTACTTTATCATGTTCCATATGTCGTAAACGTCATATGTGATAATCTATATACGTATGTACGTGACATTAGACAACACAGTTATTCATTAATTATCATTACTCTCTCTCTCTCTCTCTCTCTATTGTATATTTATAATTTATTTTCATCTACTTATTCATTGAAATTAAGGTTTAAAGTTAGTATACAATCTCACGTGAATTTTGTTTATTTTTGTAATTATTCATTGGTATTGTAATAAATGAATTAGTATTAATATTAGTATTAATTTAGCTATATTAAAGTAAGATGTGATTATATTTTTTACTGGTCCTGATTTTTATGTTAGATATTGAATTATATTTTCTTACACTAAAAAATAAAATGTATTGATATGTTATTTGCATAGTATGAGAGAAAGTCGAAATGAATTTGTTCGGAAATTTGGAAATTAATCGATACTATGGAAATGTAAAATATAATTCTTAATCAGTGTGACTATCTAACATTATAATTCAGTGTTCTTGATATTGCTATAATATTATTTTTGAAAGTGTTTGTAAAAATAGTGTATTTTATTCTTCATAATGATGAAAATATGAATATTATTTCAGAACGAAATGCACTATCTACATGAATAAATTTCCTTTTTCAAATACTGTTTCGGTGATCGAGACGTGAAAGTTTTAATTTATAATAATTATCGTATGAAAACCCAATTTTTATAACGTTTTTTGTTGTGATTTGTTAAGGTGTAAATGAGCCTTATTTTTCAACATGGGTCAATTTTCGATACTACTTGTTTTATATACACATATGTATGTATATAAATATTCCGTACGGTTCTCTAATGCAGCGAGATAAAAACGATCGACTCGTCTCTTTCGAATTTTCTCACGTACGTACATGGAAGTATTTTTATATGCGATCTTCCGCGAAGAATTGCGAAAAATATAAAATACACATGAAAAAGAGTACTCGAGTGGCAGGAGAGGACGGCGAAACGCGATATCGCGTGTTTACGAGCCGATAATTTCTCACCGCGAATGTATCACAACAGGTCTCGTGATTTCAGCTGCTCTCCCGTTCGCGGGGGTCCACGATTCGTATTTCTCGTTCGTGTCTCTCCGCAAAAACAAGCCCCTTTCGAAATTTTCGCTTTGTTCCCAACGCGAATAGCTCGGTCTAGAAAGCAAAATTAATCTCGATTATCAAACAACGAGAGATCGAGGGGAGAGAAAAAATATGGAAATAAAAGTTTCGTTCAGTAAAATAAATTATTAATTTAATTTTTTTTTATATTTATAAAAAATTATTTAAAATAAAAGTGGTATTTATAATTTAAACGAATATTTGTTGGAATATACTTGATATTTATTTGAACGTATGCAAACAAATATTAAGTAAATTCAGCAAATCCTTATTTTTAGTGCAATGAGTCAATTACTCTAAAAAATTGAGGGGGTACTCATTTTGAAACGATTATAATTCTACTAAGAATGAATGAATCAAATCGAGTAGACGATCTTTTTAAAGAGGAAGATTCAAGTTTTAAAATAATCACTTTATTATTTAAACTGATCTATTTATTTGAAAATAATTGTCCTCTCAATTTTTTTGAAACATATAAATTGACTGGTGTTCTACTAAAAAAAAGAATTAATTTTCAAACGATTATAATTCGACTTACAGTTATTGAATCGAATGGAGTAGGTGTTTCTTTCGAAGGGGAAAATTCGATTTTTTTAATTAATTACTTGATTGAATTCATACATTTATTTGAAAATACCTGTCCCTTAATTTTTTTTAAATATATGTAAGCTTTGTGTACAAGTCATAGTGATGTACACATTGGCATATTGCTAGTTCAATATGTCAACAGAGAATGTTGTTATTATGGTGAACGTCAGAGAAGAGAAAGCCCGGACGTTTAATTGTTGATTCTTCTGTTTTAAGTAGTTACGTGTTTTTGTAAATAATTAGTATTGTGTAAATAAATTAATTCTTCTGTTTGAGTCGAATCAAAATCGTGTACTGCTTCAATTACCTGCATATTATATATATTAATTGATACGAACGATAATGCGTGTGCTACTATAAAAATTCACTTTCAAACGTTTATAATTTAACTAAAAATTATTGAATCGAATGGAGCAGGAGATCCTTTTAACACTAAATTTACGAACATTCTTACATTACCTATTTTCACAAGAACGTTCACAATAACAAAATGAATTTTCGAAATTTTCGCTTTGTTCCAAACGCGAATAGCTCGGTCTAAAAACGGCCAGCTAATTGAATAAAAATTCGAGATAAGCAAAATTAATCTCGATTATCATACAACGAAAGATCGAGGTGAGAGAAAAAAATTCACACCGCGGACGGAAAAGGGTGGATTTTTACTCGGCGCGTTAAATTATTCATACCTACACAGAATCGCATTCGCGCATAAAATCACAATATTTTATTTGTCTCGGTTAAAATCACTCGCTCATCATTCGCCTTATTGAAATCTCGAGAAGAAATTTTCAGGCTACACGACGAGCATACCTTCTTTTCTCAAGTGCACGAGAGGCGCTATAGAAGGCATTGAGGCCGTTCGAGGGGTTGGGGGCGAGAAAAAGAAAACTCTCGAGTGAGTTATGACGAAAATAAAGGCTCGATGTGGAGGCGGCGTGCCGCATAAATGCATGAGAAATCAGCGTCGAGAGTCGATCGGTCGATCGGGAGAGCCTCTCGGTTTTTTAAAAGCCCCCGGACGCCTCGTGCGGCTCGCTAGTTCGCGTTATTACGGCGATTTTGGCGCGTTCGAGGTCGTGCGGAGGATCGATCCGAGTCACTCTCGCACGCGAGGTCGCGAGCGACCGTGAATATCGATCTTACGAGGAAGTGGCGTTTTCCAGATCAGTCTCCTTCTTTTAGAATAAAACTAGGGATGCTCGATATTCTAAAAAGTATCGATGCGTTGAAAACCGAAGAGACTATCGGTATTTTTTTTGTGCATGCAATTGTCATAAAAATAAAAAATTTTGAGAGTTTTTGTCGGTAAGTAGTTTAAATTATTGAATTTCAATTATGTAAGTAATGATGAAAACACCTAAAATTAATCCTATTCATTTAATTAAAAGGGAAAAAACAATTTGCACAGTAGCCAAGAAAGGAGTCTAAAACAGGTATTATTAACATAATAACATAATATAGAAAGAAATTACTAGCTCCTGATACTTTGCCCCTGAAGAATGGCAATCTTCAAAAATTTTTGCCCCTGAGGAATGACTAAATTTTATAAAATTTCTCATTTTTGAATAAATTATCGAATTCTGAACCTCAAACAAAGACTTTTAACAAGAAAACGTGATATAGTGAGAAATGGCACGCCCCTGATACTTTGAAGCCGAGAAATGGCCATTTTTCACAAATTTTTGTCCCTGAGGAATGGCAAAATTTTCGATATTCGCATATTTTATCGAATTTTTGAGTCTCAAACAAAGATTTTTAATAAGAAAACGTGATATAGTAGGAAGTAGTAGTAGGAAGTAGCACGCCCCTGATACTTTGAATCCGAGGAATGGCCATTTTTCATAAATTCTTAGCCCCTGAGGAATGGAAAAATTTCATGAATTTTCACTTTTTCATATAAAGTATCGATTTCTAAGTCTAAAACAGACTTTTAATAATAAATTGTGATTTAGCAAGTCTGCTGTAAAACCTTGTTCCAATGTTATGAGCTGTTGCCACCATTCAAGCGCTAAGTATTAGAATAGTGTCCATTTTTTTTTTTATTAACATGAGGGGGAAATCTGTTAAACAGATACCTGCAGACTATACCGCAAGGTTGTGTGGGGATGGGGTCACCCAGAAGGGGTGCTCCTGACCCACTAAGAACCCCTCTCACATTTGTGAGTCACAAGGGGTTAGGAAAAATGTAAGGCGTCACGCTCGCCTGAAGCTACCTCAACAGGTAGGGCCCCCAAGTATACGAGTATGACACGTAGAAAGATGAACGTGGGCTTTCTTTTATTCAATGATATACATCTAAAATACAAAAATTCGTAAGTAAAATGCAATGAAATACAATAAAAATTAAACAAGTAATTAATCAAGTAAATTGTAACCAGTAGTGAGATAATCCATTTTTATTAATAATATAAATTTTTGAAGGACAAACATTAAAATATACATTGATCATAATTTTCAGGAATACTTAAAATTCATAATATTTCATTAAAATGAAAAAAAATTAAATGGTTCGAAATAACCAAAAGTATCGATACCTTCCATCATCGATACTGTACCGAGCACCCGTAAGTAAAACACGATCGAGTCGTGAATCTCCGAACGCTGATCAACCGAAAAGCGAGAGAGTCCTGACGCGTTGAGGATAGAATGCGCCACGCTGGGCGAAATTCGAGATTTAAATACTTGGAAAGTCAGTGCGAGGATATCTTATCGTTTCTTCATAATCTTCTCTATTATCGTTAGCACTGTGGAGCAAAGTAGAACCGAATTTCATGTGTAGAGATGATTCAAGAGGAGAAACCACATTTTAATTGATTTTTCGAGATTTTTCTTGGGATGAGAAAAAATAGTTAGGATTGAATAAAATTTTGACACAATTTTATCTATATTGTGGAGAACTATCATGAATTTTTTCTAACATGTTTATAACAAATGAAAAAATTAGGCGTCTGTTTGTGGAAGATCGTAATTTCAATTGCGAGAGATCCAGCTGTTTCAATATTCATCTGAAATCAGGAAGGTTTTTTTTTGGTAAATAAATTATTTTTTACGACCATGAACCTTAATGTAGGTGAGAATAATAGAAATTAAAAATTATTTTAATTTCAAAAATTTCAATTTTCATAGTTTTCTTCATTGATTATGCAATAAAAAAATATTTGAATATATATTTAAAATGATAATATCATCTTACATGTTGATTTTCTGTTTTACTTTTGGAGTTGGAGTTTTCGCAAATATAAAAAAAGGTAATTCAGAGAAAAACAATAAAGTAGCAATTTTTTTTTCAGCTAATGCAAATTTCGTTTTGAAATTTTCGAAGCATGTTTTTAAATATAAACTAACGATCCATGAAATAAAAAAAAATTGATTTTTTTTATCTTCTAATGTGATTTTTCTCTTAAAAAATACAATAAAAATAACAGGTACGACCAAAAAATTGTTTTTCTGTATGTTGAAGTTCGATGTTAAGGCTAGTGACCTCTCTGGTCACTTCCGAATCTCGATATGTGTATCTGTGCGATGTGTGTATTCGCGTCGATGAGATGGAAGCGCTCTTGAAAAGCACTCTCATGGCCCTACGTGCGCTGCAAACTGATTTCTCTCTCGTTCCGTGGTTTATTCCCGAGAATCGCGAATGACAAAGTTCCCCGAGAGCGAAGGAGTCGAGAGAGTCGCTCGTTATTAGGCACGATGAGCGATTGTATCGCAGAAAAGGGAAGAGTCGAGTCGAGTCGAAAGAACCTTTTGGATATTCCGCCGAGAGTCATCCCATTATATTCAAATTTTGCGCATAGAGAAGAAGGGTGGACACCTCGACCATACCCAACATCGGCGTACACGGTGTAGGCATCCGATTCGGATTGAAATCGTGCTCGGTAGGAAAATTCCATGGAGGCGAATCAAAATAAAACGATCGTAAAGGTAAAAATAAGACTGGCCATTACTGGGGCTGTTACGGTAAATAAACTCAATAAGCATTTCTGAAAAATGTATATAATAATATATTTTGTAAAAGAAGAATTGCTGAACAGATAATAGTGTGAAAATATTATTTTTAAAACATGTGCTGGAAAAAGTGGTCTTTTTTTAACTGAAATCAGTGAAGCAGATGGCGTTTTCCGTAACTGTGAAAAAAAAGTACTTTTTTTTACACCTGTGACGTCACAACAGTGAAAAAAGTACTTTTTTTTCACTGCGACGTCACAACTGTGAAAGAAAGTACTCTTTTCACAGTTACCGAAAGCGCCATCGGCTTCACTAATTTCAAGTAAAAAAGACCACTCCTTCTAGCGCTTATTTTAAAAAAAATCGTGTGACACACGTGTGACGGGGGACTTTATCGAACTCGTGGATCAATCCTCTCAGCGAGGACCTTCTACTCGACTTCGCCTCGACTACGTCTCGTCTACGGTCCTCGCTGACAACATTGGTTCACTCGTTCGAAAAAGTCCCCTATGTCACACTTGTATCACAATGTACTATAATGAAGCATTAAAACATTAAAAAAAATGTTCGATAAAATTATTCAAATAAATATTCATTTTACTTTTGAATATAAATGAAATGTTTAGAAACATTTTATAGTCACATGTGCGAATTTTTAGATAAATATTTCAAAATGTATGTTAATAATATTAAAAATAGAAATTATGTAGCAACTTTATGATTTATATACGTATTCTTTACAGGGCGTTTTTAATTATATTTTGGAACAGTTACGGTAAATAAACTCAATAAGTATTTCTAAAAAATGTATATAATAATATATTTTATGAAAGAATTGCGGTGGATGACCAAAATACAGATAGCAGTGTGAAAATATCATTAATGAAGTACTAACACTTTAAAAAAAAAATGTTAGTCTTGTTTCTAAAAATTAGGGCATGCTATTAGAAAAAAATGTTCAATGAAATTATTAAAATAATTTTAAATAAATATTTCACAATGTGTGCTTATATTATCAAAAATAGAAATTATAGCAATATTATGATTCATACCCATTCTTCAGAGGGCTATTTTAATTATATTTCTAAATTTCTAGTTTTTTATTCAATCTGATTGTGTAATTAAATAAATAAAAACTTTAAAAATATTTAAATGTTTTTATTTTTACTATACATATACATTCTTAAAAAAAATACACGTTAAACTTGCTAGTGATTTTCAAATGATTATAATTCGATTAAAAATTATTGAATCGAATTGAACAGGTGATCGTTTTTGATAGAAGATGTGAGTTTTCAAATGACCACATCGATGTTTTTAATTAAAACATAGCCTTTTTTACAAATGCTAACGGCCCTATAATTTTTTAAAGTAGTATGAAGTATAATAAATTAAAAAAATATTTTATAATTGTCTGGGCTATTTTTCCAGTCAGGAATATTTATATTCGATGGATCAAAACGAAATCATAAGAACGATACGAAAATTCGTTCAGGAGAGATAATTTTACGAATAAAAAAAAAATGAAGATATTTCATCCTCATTTAATATGTATGAATTGCCTGAGATTCTATTTCGACTGTAAACGTCGAAGTATTACCTGCGGTGACAGTACCGTCCGCTGTTTACTTTATACTCACAACATTAGACTCTGTCAGACAGGTCAACTGTAATATTGAGAGAAATATTGTACGAATTGTAACGGTATCGTTTGAAACAATAGCAAAAAAAAGAATGGAAGAAGAATGAATAAAGCCATAATGTGCCTATATGTAAAATTGAGTTATGTTTGCGATTTGTTTATAAAAATTGAAATAAACCTCTTTACAGAGCAACAACTTGGGTTTTGTTTCATAAATAATAAGAAACATTAGGGTAGATGTACCATTTGTGGCCACTGTATACCACGTGTGGTCACATTGAAATTGATATTGATATTTGATCCTTACTATAACACTATTTAGTTCATTTCTACGATTTTCAGATATGTTGACGTCATTATGAGTATTTCATTATGCTTGTTAAGTAGGTATACTTCCAAAAAATATTAAAAACAACTAGAGTCGTAGTGTATCTGAGCAACTTCTATTATTGTTAATAAAAGTCTTAAAAAAGACTGTAAGGAAGTCACTAATAACTATTGAGAATCGTATATGATATTCATAGTATTTTTGAATGCTCCACTAATTTATTATTTAAATCGCTCGAAAACTTATCAAAAATGGTGCTATAGCCACTACTGGTACAACAGGCATTACAGTAAAATTTAACTCTTTTATTTTTAATTGATTTTCCTTTATTAAATATTATGGTTAAATTGATTTAACTCTCGATCAAAGACACGAAATTTCTTAAAGTGGCCACAAATGGTACATCTACCCTATTACAAAAATAAAAATAAGTCACTCATGTTTGACAGATTGGGATAGACGTTGAACTCGTAAAGAGCGAAATTGGAGCGGCATTTCCATTATAATCCCTATCAGCCGGCAGGTCCGAGAAACGAGGGCTGATTTGCATTCGGCAGTCAGCGGTCCGGGACCGTAGACACACATTTCTTCCTGAGGTCATCAGCGGCGCATCAACGAGCATCAACTCGGGATATCCTCGTCCGATCTCGACGCGATCGTCGGAAGCGACAAGCTCGCGATCGGAGGGGGTTTATAAACCCGTGACCTTTCCCATTGTCACGGCTCGCAAATTCAATTTCGCATTCCCTCGTTCAGGGCCTCCTAACACTCGAGTCTTACTCACCCCACTGAGTTTCGGTTTACGCTTATGTAGTTCTAATATTCTCGTGCTTAGCACCAATTTCACCATAGCAACACTAAATATTTTTAAAATAAATAATTTTGTTTGTTTTCTTCTTGGTTTTTTTATTTGCAAATTAATATTTAATTTGCTAGAATAAATAATATTTTGAATTTTTATTTCAAACGAAAAGAAATTAAAAGTTAATAACAAAATAATAAGAAAAACAATAATAAAATTTTATTTTATTTTAAGGTTTTTTTTATTTTTAACAATTTTCTTTTTTCTTTTTATCATTTCAAACAATAATTTCTTATGTGTATAGTCATACTGTAAATAAAATTTTGTTGAATATACTCAATGTCTATTTGCAAATGAATATTTAATTTGTTAGACAAAATAATGTTTTGAAATGCAGATATCCATTTTATTTAAATTAATATTTAATCATCCTAAACAATAATTAATTTTATCCACACCCGTACTATAAATAAAATTTTGTTGAATGTATTCAAATATTGAACAGCTTCCACAAATTTTTCTTTCACTGCAGTCAATTTGACTGTTTTCAATGTAAATGGACTGAAAAAAAATTGTTGGTAAAACTAATTTTAAATTTTTTGTTTCATAAAAAAAGTAATCAAACAATTTAATAGGCTTGAAATTTATGTAGTTTTGTATTGTAAAAACTCAATAAATAAAAGAAATTTTCGGGAGAGACCAATTAACGACGAGGACTAGTTTTGAGGAATTGACGCACTGAACATTAAATTATATTTTTATTATGCTCATAAAAATTAAAATGTACACATCTTACTTGCTCAAATTCATACTCGTACTTATTTCTCATTTTTTCGTTTGTTTTTATTCTCGGCATTTGTCAGCACTTCAAACTTCGTCATTTTTCGTTTCGTTCGCTTAATATTTCGCGTGTATTTATAATTATTTATAACAATAGAGAGGTATAGGTACACGTCTCGTTACGAGAGAGACGAGAGGTGCTCGCGAAACGAATACACGAATTCTCGGCTGCTTTTGTTATTTTTGCGTTTGTCGTCGATTACAATTTTCCCGTTTTTTTTTTGTCGTAATTAGCTTTACTCGGATTACAGATTTCTGTGAATTTCTTTTTTTTTCTTCGTATTATTGACTTCTTATAAAGTAATATTTTTTTACACAATACACTTTCCTTTGGATCTTTCTGCGTTACGTTTTAACCCTTAGACGATTTGCCGGAGAGTTAACTCGATTATTCTTTTTTTTTTTTTACTATTTTTTTATTTTCTATTTTTTCGCACTCAGTGATAGTTTTTTTTCTTCTCGGCACAAAAAAACAATATCGCATTTATCGGCTACGAGAGCTACAAAAATCAATTACTTTTCATGTTTTTTTTCTTTCTCGAGGAGATTATTACATCGAATACAATAAACTTACATATTTTACTTGACTCTTGTTTTTTTCTTCCACTAATGCGGCTTATCGTTAGTTTTAATCCCTTTTCCGGATTTTCCATTATCTGCAGCTATATATATAAGCACATGGTGCCACTAATGCGTACGCGTGCGTTACTTATCGTTTATGTATAATGTGTTAATGTGTGTGAAATGTTAGCGAGTGTGCGTTCATGCCTGACAGATTCGAGAGAGAGAGAGAGAGAGGAAAAACTTATTTCACTCGCGTGAAAATGCGTTTTCTCGTGTGAAATGAAAAAAGAGAAGGAGATGTGTCGCTCGATCGGCAAAATGATCGATTCGTATAAAAATTGTTTTTTTTTTCTTTTCTTCACACTCGGACAAACTTTCGGTAATCAAGACGTAACTGGAGAGAATAATCGAAAAGAACAACGTGTTTTTCTTCCTAAGCTTGATTATCCATTTTCGTATCTCTACTGAATGCAAATGCACAATGTTCTACGCAAGATCTATGCCATTATACGTATACATATTTTTTTTATTTTTTTCACAAAAAAAGCCACGCTATTTTTTTTTGCACATTCCGTTTTTCGCTACGTTTCTTCTCTTGCGATTGTTTTTTTGCTTTCGGTCGTAAGGAGTGCACGACAGCACCAATGTACAAATCCGGTACGTGCGAATACTGCTTTCGATTGCCGCTACTTATTTAATTCAAGTAGATGAAACCTTATATCATTTTTTTTTCACCTATATATACATTCGTATTCATGTCGGTACGAATACAAATATATATACATATATTTATTTATTTATTTATATATTTATAATAAACATTTGTCTCATTGCAAGCGCACTCTCTGTCTATATCTCTATTGTACACAATCGCAATTTCAGGTTCTCTCCCAAGTAGTCCAGTCAATCTACAGAAATAGATGAAATCTTTAGAGAATCGCAATCGAGAACGCTATTCGATTTTTCAAATAAAATTTTTTGATATTTCGCAGGGTTATTGTCAAAATTAAAAAAAAAAATTGTTTTTCTGCAATTTTTATGAAAATTATAAAAGATACACTTATGGCGATATTAAAGAATTGTAGATCTCGACGAGACGAATAAAATGACCTATAATAAGTTGTATTTATTTGCAATTGTTTGCTTGTCATCATTTGCAATCAACTGTTTGCAATCATCACGCGCGCTGACATACAAATTAGTATATCTCAGCCAAAATTTGATATTTTTTAACGAATTTTTTTTAAATTTTAATAGAATCAACTGAGCTCTCTTATGAGTTCATCGGATTCTACCTGCGATTTTTGAACTGAAAAATCTTTTTTTTTTACAAAAAAACTTTTTGAAATATCGATTTTAAGATTTGAAATCGATTTTTCCTTCATTTGTTAAAAGAGTGCAAAAATTTAACCCAACCTAATCGATTTCTCGCCGAGAAATCTATAAAGTATGTACTTTTTGTGAAAAAATGGTGGGAGACAGAAACCGTCAAAAACAAGGAAAAATTGGGTTTTTTTAAAGATTTGACTGTCTTCCATTGCGAATAAAAACAACTTGTTACAGGTCGTTTTATTCGTCTCGCCGAGATCTACAATTCTGTAATGACACCGTAAGTGTATCATTTATGGTGTTCAAAAAAAATTGCAAACTTTTTTTTTTTTATTTTGATAATGACTTCAACGAAATATCAAAAAATTTTATTTGAAAAATCGATTCAGCTCGTCGAGATGCATCGAATAACGTTCTCGGTTGCCATTCTCCGAAGATTTCATCTATTTCCGTAAGTTAACTGGACTACAAGTGAACAAACGTTTTCACGGGCGTGAAAATTTTGCGCAAATTTTTTGACACGTGCGAAAAATTTTATTTCGCACAGAAAATCGAATTTTGCGCGCATGTCAAAAATTTTCAAACAGTAATGGCCAATTCGGAACCCGATATCGCGATCGAGAATCTTAAGTTATGGTAAGAAGACGATTTTCAAAGTATGTTTATTTCGGTATCCTTGACGAGAGAACGATTCGAAACTTGGATCGCAAAATCGTTCCTCCAGTTCTCGATCGTTTATAGATACACGTAATTTTTTTTTTTTTATTTATAATCGCGGAGGGAGCGATTTTGCGATCAGCCAACGAAAACTAAAACTCGCCCTCTTTATTGTTAAACTTTTGAAATCCAGCGATGCAAAAATACGCTCTTCAAATGAATTTCCGTTGGCGTCGTCGGAGCAAACTTCGCAGAAATATCTTTTCTATCAATCCTCTATTATTCATCATTTCCCATTCGTGATCGTACCGAGTTGCGACACGACGTTTTATCTTGTATATCTACATTGCTCGTAACAATTGCTGGTATCGATTTGTTATTTTTTTTCTCAAAACTTCTCTTCCCTCGCTTCTTCATTTTCTCAAAATATAACGGCAAATCTCGATGCACAGTCGTTTACATTTTTTTTTGTATGCATTAAAATTTGAGTTTTTCTCTTTATCTCTTAAGCACATGATCGTGTTTGTTTACAGTCTCACTATGAAATATTCACGGAAGATTCCCGAATTTAATATTACAAGCTGGCGATTCGTCTTCGTTTTATACTTCTTTTTTTTTTTTTTTTTTAATTGACAACAGTAAAGAAAATTTTGTACCCCCCACCCTCGCCCGCGCCTCGGTAGTTACGCATTCCACGTAGTCCGGTTAAATTCGAGAGTGAAATAAAAAAAGAAACACGACGAGTTATATCATCGCCGTCATTATCCATCGTCAGCAACGAATTCACGCGACTCGTTTGAGTCAAGGACGTATCGGCGAACGATTTTCGATCGTTTTATCGCGCGACCTCGACTTTTCGGCGGACGCCAAAAAGTTTCTTCTTTTTTTTTTTTCAAAAATAAACCCGACTGGAAATTGCGATCCAGCAGCTGTAATATTGTTCAATTTGATATTACAGGATTGATCAGATATATTAATAATTAGTATGATAATATTTCGTAGGATGGACCAAGCAAAGAAATTCTTTTCTTCATTTAGCTTTAGTTAATTCATAAAATTAAAATTTTTAATAAAAAAAGATTTTTTCTTTCAACATTTTGAGATATCTCACCTAATTTCAACATAAATAATGAATTAAATTTTCAATTCTAAGAAAAAATTTGTTTTAATCTTTGATAATATCTTTATGTGGCAAATATGATTATTTTCAACTGAACTCTCACTCTAGTAACAAAAATTATTATTATCTTTTTATATTTTCTTTAAATTGCAATATAATTATGAAAAAAACTTCATATGCAGCTGAGTTGAAAACAATCATATTTTACAACATTTCGATACTGACAAAGATTACGCGCAGATAAATTACCCTTTTACATATATTATCTAACTTATTCTCACGTAATATACACGTATATACATATAAATAATAAAATATAACCAATTTTAAACACCTGCATGTGTTATTATTTATTATATTCGATGAAAAGTAATAAAATTTTAAATTCATTTTATAATCAAACTTTGTTACAAAATAAAGATAGAAAAAATTATCATTATTTAATAATATTTCATTTCAGGTTTATTGGTAGCTTTAATATACCGTATGATTATGAGTTCGTAAGTTTGAATCACTGTTCTCCTTAAAAATATTTTTGCGACCAATAAAATATATGAAGCGTGAGAATAAAATAGGTAATATATGTATACGTATAGTTTGCCATGAAATATAATATGTTTGTAGCGACAAAAAATTTGCTGCAGTTAACAAGAAAATTGTTGAATAAATTTTTTGATGTCACTTAGACGGGTCCATTTTTGATCCAGCAGCTTTATCAAGCTTGATCAAGTATAACTTGAGTAATAATACAATGTGATCAAGAAATAAAGTAGAGACTAGGAAGTATTTTCTTTAAACTTGATCAAATAGTTTTATTCCAGCTTGAACTTGATCGAGTAACTTTATTATGAACTTGATTAAGTTGCCAAATTTCAGCTTGAACTCGGTCAAGTAACTTTATCCAACTTGAACTTGATAAACTTTATTCTAGCTTGAATTTGATCCAGCAGTTTCATTTCATATTAATCAAGTAATACAGATACTGGATCACGTCTGCGGATCGAATCTCCAACTAAATTTCCAGTCGGGTTATAGAAGAGAAAAAAATACGAGTTGAAAATTGTGAAAGAGAAAAGCGAATACGAACGACAGAAGTTTACACAGCCTTAGATAGGAGAATCAATGCGGTCGTATGTATGCTCGCGGTGCGTTAGAGTTGTGTGAGTGTACAATATATAAATTGTATTTTGAAAATAACATGGACCCTCGCCGACCGTTTGGAACTTAGACCGTGTAGTGTCTGTGTTACATGTGTACAACGGCAATTAATTGCGATTATAGTAATATAACGTTAAACTCGGAATCCTTCCAGGTACATTCGTAAAACCGATTGGTCAAAAATATTTTATTCTAGAATTGTATCTTTTTTGCGACTTTTTTTTCTTCTTCTTCTTCATCACGTTTTAGGGTAAAAAGTATAGCTTGAACAGTTATCATTTAGGTATAATTATAACGTTTAAAATGGACATTGTCTTATCGTGGGATGGAATAGGCTATGTTAAGCTCCGTCAATGCTAGATGCACCGCTGCAACATTTCTGCGTTCTCTCTTTTTTTTTTCGGCGAACGTGTAAAAAAAAACGATCTCATTCAATAATTCGTAAACGCCCTGAATGGAACGTACTGGAGCGTACGAGCGGTATTGGAAAAAGAATATATACACATATACAAATATTTATACACATTTTTCAAGTATCGTTATTGTGTTGTTTAAAAAGTGAAAAAATGAAAACATGGAGTGTTAAATTAAAATTTTATTTATCCCTTATGCCAGGCAGGCATTTAGCATCATTGTGACATGTGAGTCTTGAATGGTGTTTATTTTTTTACCTCCGTTAACAACTGCGATACCAAAAAATGGACAGATTGCCTCGAAACGGCAACGTTCCCCGGATCGCCGATGGTTGCGTTCGAATTTATTGCTCGATCGGCCGAACGGGCCATCGCGACGAGGAAACGTTACCTCGAGGTGATTTTTTTTTATCGTCACGCTCAATAAATATTACATATAATAATCCGTTCATTAGAAGTAACATTAGTATTGTTCTATCTGGACAGAAATTGTTATTTGTTGTTAAAAATTTTGGCGAATTATTACTCTTATTCTTAAATTTTAATTTTTCTCGTTAATTCATTATCGTTCCGTGGATCTGAAGAAAATATAGTCATCTCGTTTGATTTCAGCCAACTCGTGGCGATACTTTGTTGCTTCGGAAACCGTAATATCCGAAAGACTAGCGTTCGGGTTTCCTTTAATTAAAAACAAAAGTGCTTCATCAGCCATACTGAGCAAATCGTATCGAAGTATATACGTATATGTAGTCGTTACTCCAAATTCATACACGCGGAATCTTATATTTGTATGTAGTAAATAATTACATTGTCCGTCTGCGCGAAGATCATTAAATCTACTGAATCGGCTAATGTAATCATGCAATTGATACAACAAAGCGAGCTCACTTTTTCTTCTTCTTACAATTCCTTAAAAATTATATTTAAAAAACTAATATTGCGATTCCAGCTCGTATTGTTTCATCGATACTCAGATTGCCTCGATACACTGTGGAAACCAATTTGAGTCTCGGTACATCAACACTAGCGTAAAATATCAGTTACACATAAATAAATGCGTGTCGTGTATACTTAACAACGAAAGAGAAAGGACAGAAAATGTATATTACAATGAAAAGGAACTTAACAAATTGCGCTAAAAAAATACAATATATATGAAACAATTGTATACATATAAAATCTTCGGTTAATCTACATAACGCTGACAATAACATATTAAAAAGATTTTTCAAACAACGATATTCGGTTCCCGCACTTATCCGGTGGTAAATTACCGGCTGGTAATTTTGGAAAGTGCGGGGTTTGGTTTCGGAAGTAAAAAACAAAAACTGACAATGGCCGTGCATCGCTCTGATTGGCCACCGATTCTCTAAATACAAGTGTTCAAAGATTATTATCTATATGTATTATAGCGGTACGGATCAAAGAACCAAAGGTATTCACAGTTTTTTGATTATCTTGATAATTTACACAAGTAACCGATTACTTCTGATGTTCCAATCGTGACATTACAAGAAAAGAATAAAAAAAAGAGTATGGAATGCTTGAAAATTTGAAGTGGTAGATACGATGACGCATCTGACTTTCTATTAAACCTACAGAAAAAATACATCGAATTAAGAGATATTACGCTTGATCAGCACGTATCGTCTAAATTTGAAAACATCTCATGCTTTATGTGATACACATTAAATACGGTCTAATATTCGATTTTTAATTAATTTATAATTATCGATAATCAATTAGCTGCCCTAAACGTCTAAGGGACTGAAACACTGCCGCTACACGTTTCATAGGCATGTAGCAGATTAAGATATTACGCTCTTTTTTCGGCATGGATCTTCGATTTTTACTTGCCCCGCGGGGAATAACGTGTGCCAGTGTTCGAGAGGCCCTCTCCTCGGCTTCGACTCCGATGCAAGGAATGTAAACCTTCTCCTGACAATTATCAAAGAGATTGTATCAACATCTTTTCACTAATATTGATTCTTTTGCAAAGTACCTCTGCTAGTACTTCTACGCATTGTCGCGGATGGTTGCGTGACTGGTTCTTGTTTCGTGTAACTCCTCAGAGCCCTTCCCCGTCTATCTTGGATCAATTTGTCCACTCTGACGAAGATCCCGCATTTCGATCGACACGTAAAGTACCTATGGCCGTTTACAGCACCATCGTTTTTCCCTACGAGCAAATTCAGTTTAATTTGGGAATTTTTTTTTTTAATAAAGTTTATAAATACCCGTGGGAGCATCTAGTTCGACTCCAATCCACGTTCCGGGTGCGAATTCCGTAGGGCCAACGTATTGTATCACACCGGAATAACTGTAAGGTCGTACCAAAACCGATTCTCCTACAACCACCCAATCTGGTAGTGGAGCCTCGATCCTTGTCAGATCGTGTCTCGAGCTTGACAGGGAACTCTTATCGCTAACGTCGTCTGAAAGAAATTTCGATTAGTAAAATATCGTTAATATTGTGTAATGTAAAACAAATGTTTTTGCAACACCCGCATCGAAAGTTACACATTACTGAATTTATACACACTGCGAAGTGTGCGATAATGATTTTCATTATTTATAATTCACTCATTTTTTCTTATTAAGGTACACAACTAGTGTGACATTTTTGAAAAATCGAATTGTTTTTTCTTCATATTTCGATGGGTTATACTTCAAAGAACAACATTAAAATTTCAAATCGATATCTCAAGTAGATTTTGAGTTACAGCCATTTAAAGAGTAGCCGCTAGGCAGTATTTAGATGCACTAGCTAATATTCACTCAGTGATCAGTAATCTCAGTGATTACTCGAAGACAACTCATCCGATCGCTTTGAAATTTTTTTTTGCATGTTCTGTATATAGTTCTCCATACAATGACTCTATAGTTTTTCGATCTGGTCAAAATTAGAATTTTGGCAGGTTAAAAACGATCAAAATTTTGGGTAAAATTCAAGTTTTTTTTAAAAACACCACCATTTTATCAATTTTTGATTTTTTTCTGACCGAGGGTCATCGTACGGACAATATCGTCTAGTTTAACAAGCAATTTTTTTTTCGTTTCATCCACGGGGAAGGCCGGATTCACTGCAGCAGTGGAGGATCTATTTTTCCAGTGCCGTTGGAGATCGTATATATCTCCAAAAATATTTAATTTTTTCGTCTGAAAAATTTGCTGTACTCTGTTGAAATATGTACAAACGTATTCTCAAAATTTCAGAACGATCCACACAATAGTTTTCTTTGAAAAAATTCCCAAAAATCTACTTTTTTCAGGCTGTTACACTAGTTGTGCCCCTTAAATAAAAATTTCACATGATAACTTTCTTTGCAGGTGTAGCAAAAAATATCGTGTACAATTAACACAACAATAATCTACAATCTACTAATGCTATACCATCGATACGCTCCGTAGAGCTATTATTGCCATTTTCATAGGGCATGTCGGAATGCATTGTTTGTTCCAATCTTGCCGCAACCTTGCTCTCGGAAAACTGTGGACGGACCATTGGGAATGACGCTCTATGTTGAGAATTGCTAGGCCTTCCTGCGCTATTGCTTGATTTTCGCCTTCTCACGACCTTAAAATTATTGAATTTTTAGAATATCATTCTACAAATGAAAAATTTAAGAGGAAGTCCTGCTTTACAAAGCCTAGAGAAACTTGTTCGACATTTTTTTTTTTAGAATAGAAAAAAGTAATTTATCAAAATGAATTTTTGGGTGTAGTTTGTGATATAATTGTAGAATACAAAACAATTTTTTCAAGCAACATTATTTGCTATATGTCTTTTTTCTAACTGAAGCTGAACATTTTTCAAAACATCCGTTTAAACAATTTTTTCAACATATGAAATTATTTTTTAACTGATAATGTGTTGTTAAAATTATAAAATCTTTCATTTTTTCAGTTTTTTTAGATTTAGATAGAAGAAAGACATACACTCTCTAAAAAAATTTAAAGAGACAATTATCATCTTCAAATAATTGTATCTCAACTAAAAATTATGATCATCTGAAATGATCATCTATTTGATTCGATTCAATGATTTTTGATTAAGATATATACAGTCCTTTGAAAATTACGTGTCCCTTAAATGTTTTTGAATACTATATGTAATTGCTTTGCTTGAATAAAATTGTTTTATAGTCTAAAAAAATTATGCAAACAATGCCAAAAAGTTTTCTACGATAAATTATTTCTTTCTACTCTAAAATTATTGCCAAAAAACATTTTTTAGGTCTTGTAAAGCAGAAAACTCCTCTTAAATCGAGCTTCCACTCACTTTTCCAGGAGGTAATTTAGTACGAACGACCGAACTTCCTTCAAAAGGACTGTCATCCCCGGAATTCGAGGTCTGGCTCATCTCGACTTCGCTTTTTCTCCTATCGCTGCAGACTTGATTCCGTGAATTCCTCGTCGAGCCGTGCGTCGAGTTTCCGTTCGCATCGCTATCGCTTCTCGTTGAAGAAACGGGACTGTCGACGTCCGCGTCAGCGTAGGCACCGCTCTCGTCCAAATTTTTCCTCAATCGTTCCGGTATTTCGCTGATGTTCTCCGAGACGCTCAACTGCTTCAAATTTACGTTAACTTCGCTCAAATATTCCTCGGGGGTCTCCTCGACGAGCGAGCTGTCCATTTTCTCAGCTTTTCGGCTGTCCGTCAAATTTTTGTATTCGAGATCGGGAGTCTCGTCGACGCTGATCGATTTTATAGAAATAGAATCTTCGGATGTGAGATTAGTCGTTGAGACAGCTTGTGATCCATAACCGCTGCTGCTCATACTCGGCGTGTGAATCTTCGTCGATTGCAGCTCGACAAGCGAGTCGAGTGTGCGCGATGATGTCAGTGGCCTCACTGGTTTTGGTGGTGCCTGAAAAAAAAATTCGTTCAATTTCTATTGCTCGTGGCATAAAAATATTTTTTGCAACATCTGCATCGAAATTTTCAATTTACTGTGCAACATGCACAAAGTTACACACACTGCGGAGTGTGCAATAATAAATATCAATTATCGTTATTATTTATAATTGAATTATTTGTTCTTATTGTGAAGTTATCTCTTATTAAAAGTGTTGTAAAGTGATGATGTCATCACTTTTTTTTGCAGGTGTTGTAAAAATTATTTTGCATAATTTGTGCGCAGGACTCTTACAGTGAAGAAACCCCTCACTTAGCACTTTACACATTGTTATTGTTATTGTACAACAATAACAATAACAATAGAAATTGTACATAACTTGTAAGGGATTGTTATTGTTGTACAATAATAACAATTGTTATTATGTACAATAGCAATTGTACGCAATTGTATTGTCATTGTACAAATTGTTATTGTTATTGTTGTACAATAACAATATTGTTATTATTATTGTTACTGTAACAATTTACCTGGCACATTTCGTATTCCGAGTAATCTGCCTCGCTTTTCTCTTCATCCTCGTCATTATTTGGCGTCGATATTTGATTTCCCGTATTTAACGTCTCTTCATGGAGAGTCGTCATTCTCAGGCCAATTTTAGTCCCAACTATATTTGGCGACGCTAGAAAATCACAAAATTCGCAATAAATTATAGCTGTTCGATTCTGTATTCATCTATAAAGAAATAAAGCTTCGCAGAACTGATCTACTTTATAATTGAAAAAAAATTATTCACGAAAATAATTTTTTAATTATTCAAAATAATTCAAGCATATTTTTGATTGTAGATCAATTCTAAGAACTAAACTAAAAACGATGGACCGGTCTTGTTGCTCCTACAACATAAAATAAGCCTGAAATGAAAATAAAACAAATTAAAATCACCAACGACTTGCTATACTACTTAATAAGACTGCATTATGATGTGATTGATGTGAGTATCGAAAAACCAAATATTTTCACTGGGAAAAAAGTGTGAACAATAACGAAAAAAATACTAGCCACAGACTACAAGGATTGTGCTCTTTCAAACGCATTGCAAATTAATTAAAATTAAGCTTCGTTGCTGATAAAATAACTTTTTGCTTCTCTTTTAAAAAGTATAATCGAGTTTGAAAGAGCTAACAATAGCGAATATCACCTACGCTTGGCAGAGGTGGATTGTTGCAGACGTGTCAATGAGTTGAGATTCAGGTTGAGATTCAGGAAAGTTGGTCTTGCTGAAAGGAGATAGATGTACAAATTATGTATCAGATTTTGTTCTCGTTATTCATTTCATATGCAAATGGCGAGTTGTTCGATTTACGTTCACCGTATTAGGTTCGTGTACAAAGATCACTTAGTTAAAAAAAAAAAATTAAAAAAAAAGCAAGAAACACTGTTCAGAGATCGAATGTTATGTACATGTACGAGTTTTACTATCCAAATAGGAACTCACCATTATTAAATTCAAAATGCACGATACACAACTCATGATCGACTGAATGTACACAATACATCAATCTAAACAACACGAACGTGCATTCTGAATTCAGAATGTAACAATTTAGAGTAGGTATGATCTGTTTAGTTTAAAGTCGTAGGTTTTCAACTTTCGTCAACACAAGTTACTAATCCTCGTAAACTATAATTTAAACCACACATGCTGTGCCACTATCCTCAAATATTACTTCCATGCAAACCTAAGCACTGTTAACGGTAATATTTTTCAACTCCTTCACCTGACTTTAAACTAAAAATTCAGAAAACTGAGTCGATATGAAAATTTTATCTCGTGTACTATACTTAATGCGACGTAGCTGAGAATCGTCTAAAATATTATACACCTTCTTATAATTGTTCTACAGATGTTTCCAGTAACTCCAACAGAATAAGGACAAGAATTGTTTGGATTCTTGCATCGATTTTCAACTCTCGAGAATTGCGTAACAACGCCCAGTAATTATCGATAATGATCGTGCAATTGTTCAATTTTCATTTCTTGTATTTCATAACAGATAAGTCATTGTAAGTATCAAACGGGCTGTAGAAACTGCAGTATAGAAATCATTTCTTTATGACAAAGTGTAATTAAATTAAATAATTAATAATTAATTAATCGATTAATTTTTATTTGCTCATTTATATTATTTAATTAATTAATTTTTTTTTATTTAATTTAATTTGATTCAATTTCATATGGAACTATTTACACATCTTCATTCCAACTATAGAAATTTATTTCTCACTGATTCGGTATAAGACGAACGCTAAATATCAAGTCGATTACGAAGATGAATTTATGCGCGTATGAAAATGATTTCTATGTGGCGACTATGGTATAAACTGTGCGACGCCTAAAGAAAAAGTAGCACATGTGCGTCGATATGGTTTACACGACAGTCCTGTAGGATAATATAAAGTAACGTTTACGGTAAAATTAAGTATTTTGGTTGCAGTCAGTGAAAGAATTTGCCCAACTCAAGAACATTACATTCACATGCAATTTGAACGAAACATAAAAGCATTGGCAGACAGAAATTTCAAATCGATAAAACAATAAGTTAACAATTTTCAGAACAATCATCCTCTCACTGAAATTGTTACACTAAAAATAAAAATTTGTTGAATATTTGCTTGAAAATATAGTAAATATTACTATTTAAAATAGAATTAGCAAATGAATAAATATTTCATTCGATAATTTAAATATTTATTTGAATTATAAAACTAAATATTTCTATAATATTTCTTTTGAATTATTTAAATGTATTTTTGCCACCAACTAATTTTTATTTCCAGTGTACAATTAAGTCATTCTCAGATTGAACAACTGAATTCTAAAAATTGTTATTGTATTCAACACGTTTTCGATAAATGCGTACTCGAATATAACTAAACAACAGACAGACTCAACCACTCACGAAACATATTTACTAATATCGTCGTAGCCGTTGCGGCATCAATTAAATATCATATCAAGACTCCATTTTACCTGAGTTCAGAATGGAGCCTTGCGTGGGCCGAAATAGTTGTAGAAGTAGTAGACGTAGTGTTAACAGAGGAACAGATAAGTGGCATAAGTTAGTTAGTAACTTGTTCATTCATTCTCTACGTAGATGTTTTAAATTTTTCTTTTAAAAATGTCGATTAGCAACTTAATTATAAGTGGTAGAGCTTAAATATAAATTGCTAAAATGATAGGCACATTTGTAGGATGTCTTCAACTATGTTTAATTTAATTTCGTCATCGCACGTATAATCAATACACTGAAAAAAATAATAATGTTGAACGTGCTCAATATTTGCATACGTTAAAATAAATATTTAATTCGATAATAAATTATTGTTTGAAACAATTAAATATTAGTTTAAATGAAATTGGTATTCAAACAATTATTTTGTTTAGCTAATTATTCATTTGAATGTATGCGAATAACTAGTACGTTCAACAAAATTTTATTTGCAGTGTACAACATTTCAGTTTCGAGAGATAACGAGTGCTCACCAGACGAATTAATTTCAACATAGATCGATGAAATAACAATACGACAGAAGCTGTAATTGTATTATCGTAAAATTCGCAATGAGATAATAAATTGTGGATGACATGAATTTCAATTAAGGAGATAACAAATGAAATACGACTTAACAACTCAATAAATATATAAGTATAAAAAGGGGGTGAGAGACTTAAAAAATGGGTTACAATGAAAAATATTGAAGTTCAAATGGAAAGTGACTATCATGGCAAAGTGGTATTTCAAAAACACTGCATAAGCCACCATTCATAAATGAGAAATCTTTATCGTCGTCCAATAATATTTTAAGTAAGCAGGTATAATAAAGGCGATAAATAACTTGACCTCAACTGAAAATTCTTCTACAGACTAGTACCCCTAAAAAACAGTGCTATAAAGATTCATGTAAGCATTAAATTTGATAATTCAATCGTGATTCAAAGCGAGCTAATATAACTGCATTCAGTCAAATGATTTTGCATTCTGTCGTACTTTAAAAAAATTCTAGTCATATCCGTTATGTTAACCCTTTCACGCCCAAGGGAAATATTTTTCCCATCTACAAAAATCGTTATCGATTGTTTAATTATTGAATCAATATTTTTTTTTACTGAATGTCAAAATAAAACGTGTGTCCAAGGCAGTAGATGTGTTTCTAAACGAATAAAAAAAAAGAGCTGTCTAAGTCTTTTATAGCTAAAATACTGTGTTGTATTGGCATATTTAGTCTTGGAAATCTTATGGTCCTGAAAGGGTTAAAACCTATATAAACCTAATCGAGAAGCAATCCATTGGAAAACTCGGCGAGTGCCCGACAATTCTGCCATTGTATCTAACGAATAATTAATTTGCATAAAAAGAAAATCAATGTTCTTAAATGGAATGCAAAAAAATTAATTTATTCGCAACATTTGCGTGTGGGCTGCTGCGAACGAGTTGCGAGTCACGCTGGTAGCATTCGGTGTGTATCGTAAAAATCCTTAACCGAATACGAAATTCGAGATCTAACATGACTCGCAAGTTGCGTGTAGACAGTCCCAGTTAAATGCGGTATAAACTTTACGACGAATACTTTATATTAAAAGAACTTGTTGTACTGCGAAATATTCAAATTACCTTTTTGCTGGCGTACTTATGTGAGTACCGTGGAATTTTGTCAAAAGTAATTAAAAATAAAAAGTAAACATGATTATGTTAATCAAGTGTTGTCAGGGATTGTTAGAATTATACAAGTAAAATGAATTATCATCGCGAATAAATGGTAAATGAACGAGTAAATGGATGACTCGATGAGTGAATTGATGATCAAATATATAATGTAACATGTTTTTGTTACAATTTTCAAATATTTCGATTCTATGATTTCGTAATAAATCAAAAATGTGAAAAATCACTAGTTCAGTTTTCTAGTCACTCAATGTCATATTACTAAATCATAGAAATTGGTCAATTCTTAATTCTAACATTTTTATCAAATTCGATGATTCTACTAAATTTATGAATAAGATCGAATGCTTTATAACGCTTACCGATGCCAAATGGTTTCGGTGGGCCCGATACGAAGTTCTCGTCATTTCTCGCGTGACCTATTGATGCACGGCGTGGATGAGGCAAGCCATTTAGTTCGGAGTTCAAGTCAGCCACGCTTTCCGAACGCGTAACGTTCAACGAATCCATTGAAGTATCGAATCTCATAATCTGTTGTACAGGAAATATTATGTTATAATTCTTTCAAGCGACAACGATAGATACATGATTGATGATAATGAAACTTGAGATAACATATAAAAAAAAAAAGAAAAATGATGAAGATCATACAGTACGTCCGATACGGCGAAGAGGCAGAAGTACCTGCGAGAAATTAGGAACGCTTGCTGTCTTGCGCATCAAGGGTTGTCCTTGGGCTTGCAATAATTCCTTCACAGCGACACTCTGCCTCAAACGATCTAGCGTGAGAATGCTTTCCACAGCAGACACTCCTCGAGTATATTTTTCTAGAATTAATATTTAACAATTCAAATTCATATAAAATGATTGAACAATTTTAATGTATACACTGTACATCAAATTTTGTTGAATGTACTCAATATTCATTTTCATACGTTCCAATGAATATTTATGAACAAAATAATTTAATAATATACATATTATAATATACTAATTTATAATATGCATATAATTTCATATAATAACTTATTTTATCTAATTAAATATATATTTTAATGTATGCAAATATTGAATACATTCAACAAATTCTTTTTCAGTGTACTGCTCGATAAAATTAAAGGGACACTCATCATTTTCAAACGATTATACTTCAACTAAAAATGATTGAATCAAAGTAAGTTCATTTTGAAAGAGGAAATTCTAATTTTAAAACGATCTTTCTATTAAGTATATTCTATCATTTTTAGCTGAGCAACATTAATTTGAAAAAGATAATTGTCTCTTAATTTTTCGAGAAACGTATTTTTAACATACCAATGTACGTTTCGCCATCGCTTAAACTAGTATCTTCTCCACTTGCTGCTATTTGCGCCAAACTTTCACGATCTTCCAACTCTTCGCTAGCTTTTGGTATATTAGAAACAATTTCGTATGTGACGCCAGTTTGCGATAAGCAATCCGTTCGTACGATTCGTTTGAAGATTCTGTCCGTAATACTTTGTCTCTTGTAGATGTTCAGGGCAAGCCTTTTGCGCAAAACTAAATCCATAGGTGCCGGATGTGACAGCCGTACAGTAGTTTTCAAAATTAGGAAAACTCTTTCATTAGCTGCAAGAGAATTTAATTCGTTATTATAGTACACATATTTATAACACAGAAAGAATATCAATTTTTGTTACCATCAGTGATCCTATTGAGATGAACGTTATCGTGTATGCTCGAATCCCAAGCTGCGATAGCGCAGACGTCTTTTTCCAGATGACGTATAATTGGTAAATTGTAAAATTTATTTCCGTGTTCCTTTGGCAATATAGAGTTCAAACCGGTCACAGATACTTCTTCGCCAGATTGATGAGTCGATAGATCATCAGCTGTGCAGGAGAAATGATTATACATGAAATAAATCTGATTTTACCCTTTAAACAGTAGGGTAGATGTACCTTATTGACACATTATCTAATATTTTTTTAAATGAAAATATATAATTATTATCAAAAATATTCATCAATTAACATTCAAATTAAGACAGTTATTAAATGACTTTGCAATTACATCCAAATTAACTCTCAACATCCAACTTAGTGACATTTTGGAAAAATCGAATTTTTTTTTTATTCATATTTCGCATATATTTCCATAAATATATAATTTTTTCGTCTGAAAAGTTTTCTGTATATTGTTGAAATATGTATAAATGTACCCTAAAAATTTCAGAACGATCCACACAATAGTTTTCTTTAAAAAAATTACCAAAAATCTTTTCTTCAAGCTGTCACACTTAGTTGTGCCCCTTAACACCATAACATCCTAAAACTTTTCATTAAATTACGATTTTATAAGTAATATTAATATTACTCATAATATTAAAGTTAACATTATTTAACATAAGTTATTTTTTAATGTCAATAAGTGGTACATCCACTCTACCATGTTAAAAACAAATTACCATTGAGATCAAGAAACAGAACAGGTATGTGAGGTTCCATTCCAGAAGGCGGAGTCCAATCTGCAGGAGCACCAGGAATACCCGACCCAGCAGCCGGTACCAACACAGCGTTACGTTCTTCCGTCAAACTGACCCACTGGTCAACCAGACTCTGCTCGCGCTCGTTATCCTGTTCCGTCTTATCCTGCTTATTTATGAGCTTCTGAATCTGCTGGTCCAAATATTGTCTCCTCCTCATGAGGGCGTCGCTCCATTTCTCCCTCAATATACTCAAATCCTCGTCTTGGTAACTGTCCAGCGGAATCTGCAGCCTATTTCTTACCGTGACACTACCCACCGCGATGCTCACTATCGATTGGCAAATGATTGGCAACGTTCCGGAATTCTGGACCGGCTTGACTCGCACTTGTATCCGCCTCTGTTGACCCTGCCGGAGCTGATAAATACCGCCGGTCCAGGTGTCCTGCTTAGTCACCACCTCGACGGGAGAATATTCGCCCTGCTCGTTCAATTCCTGTATCTCGACCCAGAGTTCGATTTTCCTGGTCAGCTCGGACCAGCGATCGGCCAATGAACGCGCTTTGGCTAACTGTTTTTGCTCCACCTCCCAGCCAGGCTTGAGGCGCGAAAAACCAGCGCTTCTGTGGCCCCAGACTTCGATACTGAGCGCACCTTCGGCGCAATGTTCCACGAATTCCTCGGTTATGGGTACGTTGAAGTCGTACGTGTGATCGAATTTGAAGGTCAGGGATGAGTCTCTTTGCCCGGTGACGCAATTGGAGGTTGGCAATTCGGCGTTCACCACTGGCGGTATAGCTATCGGTTCGTGGTGGCCCCAGAACAAATATTGACAGAAGACGAAATTGCTCAACGACAGCGGCAGACCGGTCGCTTGCTTTATCGTCACGCGACAGGTGATGTGACTCGAGCCGGTGTAGTCGTCGGGTTCCGAGGACGTCGAATCGGCGGACGAGGACGAGGATTCGGACGCCGCCTCGCATATGCGATCCTGAGGGAACTGGCCGCGTATGCGGCTTATCTCGACCTGCAACCGCCCGGCCACCTCGCCTTGCTGGCTTATGATAGGCGTGTGATAGTCCAGTCGCACGTCGTGAAATAGAACTTCTAAGAATATATTAGCCACGCCAATCAGGTTGTGATTTTCCTGGGACTCGTAGAATGGATCAAGAGTTTTTCCAGGTAATTCATCCTTTGAAAAAATCAGAAAATATAATATAAAATAACATAAATAATATAATACACAGAGTGTTCAATAAAAAGCATTCGGGATTCATACGGTAGGTGGTACTCACTGTACTGAATTGAAAAGGTTCTATAAATATGGGTCGAAATCTCAACCGTTTTGAAGATATAACTTTTTTTTTTATTTTAAGAAAATCACATATCTGTCTTCCATTTCTGTTCATCAGTCAATTATCATTATCGTTATTATTGATATTATATTTTTCTTTTTTTAGTTGATTATCTGTTATGTGATAGGACCTTTTCGACTCAGCTCAGTGAATACTATCTACCATACAAAACCTGAATGTCTTTTTTTGAACACCTTGTATAATACATATTTATATATTAAGAGGATACATATCAGTTTTAAAAGGCTTTGGTTAAAAATCATCAAATTTTTCAATAAATTTAAATTAATTCATTCAAAATGATAACCGTCCCTTCAATTTTTTGGAGTAATATATTTTTGAGAATGTACCTTAACTGGTAACCGTTGGCAATTTGGATCTTTCCTCTCGTCGTACATCTCACGCATATCGACTAATTTGTTTTCCAGTTTTTCCATCGACCAAACCTGGCTACCCATATTGGTCCGTTTTACCAGAATTGCGGGCTCGCTAACGAAAGCTCCGCGCTGAAAATATACACTCTACATATGTGAGAGTGCGAAGAAAAACGGAAAAGAAATAAATAAAATAAACTCAAAAGAAACCAAAATGAACGGATGAAAAATAATAGCATCGTATGGAATTAACAAAATGAAATACAAAAATGAAATTTTTGTTCAATTTTCACTCAATTACCTTCCGATTGGGGCTTAAATTATTTGGCGGAATTTGTAGAGTTACACTGAACTTAGTCTGCTTTCCCATCTCCTCTGCCAAAAAGTTAGCCTCCTGCACGAGGGCATTGGCCTTAAGTATATCCGTCTTGAGCTGTCCAAGACTCCGTTTGAACATCTCATCGCGCTCCTGTGCCCATTTCTCTACGCGCATTTGAGTGGTGGGCGTGCAAGCGGGCAACTTGCCGCTTTGGCTGCCTCGTAACGGATCGTAGGGCACGTAAGGCGCGTATGGAGTGGATGGGGACAAAATATTACGCAACTGTTGGAATTGCCTTTCGTACTCCTGTCTCTGTTTTTCCAAAGCCACCTTTAAATAGAATTGACATTTTGATCGATTAACGCCAACATTCTCGTTGAATATTTATCGAGTCCCGAGTCGAAAAATAAGACTTATTTATACCAACAGATCATAACTAAAATGTTACACGAATTTAATTCTCATACGATAATTCTCATGAATTGAATTAAAAAAAATCATTTAAGATCATTTTCTTAAAACGAACGACAGAAAGGTTTGAAACAAGTTCATAACCAGATTCATTATCAAATTATAATTTGATTGTGTTCATTTTATTTTAATTTAGTATTTGAATGTATTAATATGAATTTTGAATTTCATTCTGAAATAATATTATTATGTTTATAACGATGGAGAACAAAACACATTGTTTATACAAACGCATTCAAATATCAAATGAAAGTAATATGTAGAGTACTGAATTATAATTAGATAAACACCCTGATTAAAAATAATATTCTACAATATTTTTCATCGATTAATTACATAATTTTCGAACAAATTACGCAAGTAACATAACAATAAATTTGGTTTCCTAACGTGAAACAGTATTATAATTTCATGTTATATATCTAAAAATTAAGTCTTATTTTTCGACTCAGGATATTAGGTCTCACTTGTTTGTCCTCCTCGTGCTGCTTTTCCAACCTCGCGATAGCTCTTTGAATGGGATCATTGGACAGTTCGTTCAGCATCAACTCTTCACGAGCAAAATTATAGTCGATATTTTGCGCGGGAGTTTGTGGCTCGCTATTGATAGCTGAAAAATGATCAAACAGCGATAGTGAGTGTGCGGAAATAGATTTTCGCGTCAACAATAAGTGACAAAATGGATGAGTAATTAGCGATTTTTCTACCTGTCGCGCTTCGCGGGCAATTTACTCTAAAGAAATGATGATTTCCCCAAACGATTCTATCGCCATGTAACAATGGTGTCTTCTCTACGACTTGGGTACCGTTTACAAAACACCTAGCACCGTTTAATGGCGTCATATATAATCCAGATTCTTCGATAGTGATGACACAGTGCTCGGGCAAGATTCCCAAGCCATGCAGTTGAATGTCCTGTTCCTTCTGGGCCGATCTACTTCCCACTAGCGTCTTCTCCTAAATTTTCAGAGCATTGTTCAGTATAATGTCAAATAACACGTTCTATACTACTTAAAAAATTAAGGGTACAATTAGAATTTTAAAATGTTTATAAATTAACTAAAAATTATTGAATCGAACCGATCAAATTTCATACAAAAAGATCAATTAAAATGATCACTTTATCGATTTTCTTATTATTAACTCAGATATAGTAACTTGAAAATGTTCCCTTAATTTTTTGAGGAGTGTATGTACTACTCAGAAAAAGGGGACGCTCGTTATTTCAATTATAATTCAACTAAAAAGGATTTAATCAAATCGATTAGATCTTAAATAGACAAATGCAAGTTTTAAATTGATTCTTTGATCAATTTGATTTACATCATTTTTGGCAAAAATACAGTTTTTTAAAAATAACTGTCCCCTTAATTTCGTTGACAAGTGTATTCGTCATTTTCTCACCTTAAGATAATATACTAGCAATTCGTTAAGACTAGGATCGTCGTTAAGATTGACCAGATAGTACTTGTTCTTCTCTACTTGTATGCCCGATGCCTGGACGCTTATGCCCATTTTTTCGAGTGCTTGTTGACGCTCGTGCTGCAGCCTCTCGGTCTTCACTAGTTTTTCCTCCCATGTCTGGGACATCTCCTTCATCAGCCTCTCGGACTCTGACAACTTCTCGGTTATGTCCGTACGTTGTTGTCCGACGATTGAACCTTGCCCCTAAAGATAATCGATAATTTAATAATCAATAAAAGTTATTCAATTTAATTATCCAGTAAATTAATATAATCATCGCTAATTTCATAGAGAATTATAAATTTTCTAAAATTCATAAAATTTCATGGTATTCAATAAAAAGTTACATTTTTTATTCCTCATTCTTCACAACTTTCGCATATATATACTCGATAATCATGCCAGTACACTTGTACTATGTATTTGGTATGAAACTATACCAGTTTCTTGAAAACGTGTCATTGACAAAAAATATTTCTATAAATTTTTCTTTGAAGTCGAATAACTTTTGAATGACTTAATTTATCGAAAAATGACAAAAGAAACTTTTTGTAGAGCGTCAAATTTCCTACAAAATATGTTAGTTTCGTTTGAATCCGTCTATTGGTTTAAAAGCTACAAAATTCCAAAAATAAAAGAGGAATTTTCTAATGTTATTTAAATGGAAAATAGAAAATCGCGATGAGCGACGTCTAAATTTTAATATCAAGAGCTGAAATTTTCACTGGCATCTTTTTACACCTTTCTGAAAGTATATCAATTCGACTTTTGAAAAAAAAATATTTCATTTTTTTTAACCAGTCTAAGTATAGTATACATATAATAACATCTTCATTCGTTTTTTTAATTAAAAATAAAAATTTTTGTACCGTCGCGTGTAACAGCATTTCTTTTAGAGCTTCAACCTCCTGACGCAGTTCGCGTATAATTCTCGCGTTCGGATCTTCGTTCACCACCGCGTGATTGACAATCCTCTTCGCCCTGTCAGCGTATCTCAAGGTCGACAATGTTTCCTCGTAATTGTCGGCAGCTGGAGATATCGTTGCCACCATAACCGTTTTACTATTACCACCTAAATTATCCTGGAAGCGATACAATGAATTTAATATCTCGTCTACATCGTACACTAACAATCAAAATCTGTCGAAGCTACTCATTTGAAGAAATAAAAATAAATATTTTGTTCGATAAAATGAATTATTTAGAAGAAATAATGTTTAGAATTAAATTAATTTCTTTAATTTCAATTAAATTAAATTAAATTAAATATTTAAATTGATAACTAATATTATATATTGTATTATAAATATTATAATATTTAATAAATTCAATATTTAAGAATTGAATTGAAATGTATGCAAATAAATTTTAAGTTTACAAGTTTTTATTTTCAGTGAGAATAGATATTTGTCAATTATTCACCTTTAACAGCCACGTGAGAACGGAGTCCCGATACGGCACGAATTTGTCGCGATTTTTGCCGCTCGAGTTCTGATCTGCCAACTTGGAAATGACTAGACCCAACGTTGTGAGTGATCTGTGATTTGTAAAGGATTGGGTGAGATTTTTTTGAGCCATGAATACGTATATTTAAAAAAAAAATTAAAAGGGCAGTTATTTTAAAAAGACTGTTTTTGCTAAAAATCATCAAATCCACTCATTAAATGATCTTAAAATTGACCTCTTTAAATGATCCCCTGCTCGATTTGATTGAATCATTTTTAGTTGAATTATAATCGTTTGAAAATGAGTGCCCCCTTTTCTTATACACTTCTCAAAAACTTTAAAAGCCTGTTATTAGTTTCAAAAAGTTTTATCTCAGCTAAAAATAATGAAATTCTTGAAAAACTTGAATCTTTCTCTTTAATGCTTCTTGACTCGATTCAATGATTTTTAATTGAGATACAGTCGTTTGAAAATGACGAGTGTCTCTTTAATTTCGTCGAGTGGTCTATATTTAAACATATACATCTACTGCAATATTCATTACTTATTAATATTGCTTCCTTCTTTGAGCCTGTCGCCGACAGCCCCAGTTTTCACAGCCCTCTCGCTACCAGCGAGATCAACGAGGCTCATCCTCGACACCTTCTCCCCGCTTACGCCGCTCTTGGAGTCGGTGAGCGTTTGCGTGAGTATCACAGAGAACACGGCGTGCGAGCGCGAGCTCTCGGAATTCATGTTCGTGGCGGCCACGGTTCTCGATTTGTTACCTTCGGCCATCAGGTTCTCGATATCCTGAAAATATTCGAAATTAAAAGTAAACAAAAGAAAACTAAAAATTAAAATTAAAAGTTATTTGTACACTGAAAATAGTAAGAGTCAACTAAGTTGCATTTTTTTTAGTTGATGTAATATTGGTTATAATGACGATGTTTTTTTTATTGTAAACTGCAACAAAATCAGTTTTGAGAATCAGCAATGTCTGTTCTAGTAACTTTATTAATGATTCTTGGCACAAAGTTGATTATTACATATTGGTGCTGTGATCTCATTGCATTGCTGTTGCAACAAAGTAACTTTTGGAGAATCAGTAATTAATCATTTACATTCAAGATTCTTGATTAACACGAACATCTACACAAAGTTGATCAATGTATATTGTTGTTTTAATTTCATTGTATTGCTACTGCAACCAAGTCAATTCTGGGAAATCAGCAACAGCTGTTTTAATAATTTCATCAAAAATTCTTGATCAATGCAAGCATTCAGAATCCTTGCACAAAGTTGAACTTCATTTATGAATAAAATTCATGAATTAGAATCTACAAAGTTGAAATGTTATAAAACAACAATATATACAACATGTTGGATTTATGAACTCACTTGATAAGTACAACAATGATAACTTTATACAGTTTTATTCATTTACTTAATAGTTTCGTGAACGTTGATGACTCTGCGAAAGTTACCGAAACGTTGTTTGAAATTTTTTTTCTCTCAAAGTAATTGCGTACCTGATAAGCCGTGACCGCCAATTGACTGAGCCCGTCTACGTAGGGTCCGAGGACATTGTGCTCCCTGACCTTGAGCGACTGTTTGTTCGGCTTGGGATCCAGCAAATCGTGCACTTTCTCGTTGTAGATCTCCATGTAGGAGACCTCAACTTTGTAGCTCAACTCCGAACTCTGTTGTTTCGCTATCGTCTCGAACAAACTGTCGCACAGTCGCGGTATTATGCCCTTGTTGTCGCCGCTGCCCATCATGGTGTACGACTTTCCAGACCCTGAGTAGAGAAATTTCGTTGAAAATTCGGTTAATATTGCGCAAAGTGAGGAATTTCTTGACAACGAGAAGACGCATGAGCCGATAGTGCATTATCGTAAGTAGACGTTGCGTATAAATGTAGTAAAGTAAAAAAAAAAAGAAAAAAAAATGACGTAATCACTTTACTGCACAGGATCCCTTACTCTTCAAGTTTCTAAAATTTCGTAATCACCTCTCTCAATAGGGCCAGATATCCATGTTGGAATTTAAGGTGTGAAAAAGCACAATTTAGATGAATATAAACTCATATAAACATATATTTGTAGGTATGCACGAAAGACTATATTAAACGAGGAAAAAAGTAATAAGAACTGAAAATAAAAAATGTATATCAAATCGTAAAATAATAATATATGTATAACAATAATTATACATATATAATGAATTCTGTTCCGAAATATTGCTTGTCACCTTTTTGTTTAACCCTTTCACACACCCAAGGGAAATACTTTTCCCTTCTACAAAAATCGTTATCGATTGTTTAATTATTATTGAATCAATATTTTTTTACTGAATGTCAAAATAAAACGTGTGTGTATAGAAAGAATTGTCAAACTGTCTTTTTTTTAATTTTTTGTGATATTTTCTTACTTTACACCCACAGTAGCTAAAATATTGTTGTATTGGCATATTTAGTCTTGGAAATCTTATGATCCTAAAAGGGTTGTAAAAGGGATCCTAAAATTTGGTATGAAACAGACAAACTTTATCGAGAGAGGACAATTATTATGCCGTTTCTGTGTATATTACGGCAGTGGGTGTAATTTTTTTCTGGAGAATTATTCCCCTCATTCCTCGAAACCGAATTTATCGAGAGAGCCGAGAGATTGCTTATGAATTTACTTTACAGCACATGTGCGGTAAAGCGATGACGTCATCGCTTTACCGCACTGTAAACACGTTCGATAATGTGTAACTTTGCGCACTCGGCAAAGTTATAATAAAAGAAACAATATCGAGATCGCTATTGTTTCCTAACGTCATTAGTCACGAGCACTTGAGCAAGCCGGAGGAGCCTCTAGGAGTGCGTAATCTCGTTATGAGCAATATCGCGTCGGTCAATGTCTCGGACTCTCGCGGGGTCTAAGATCAACTCGAGTTGGCCGCATACGCGAACGGTTATCCCTGACCTCGGTTAATTGTCTTACATTTCCGATTTCCGTCATTCTCGGCCATGAAGAATTCCGCAATTTTATTTTTTTTTCAAGCCCGGTAATTCTCTCTCCCGTCCGGACGACTCTCACCTTCCTCTTTGTTAAAAAGGCCGAGAAAAAAAATTTAGATTTCTCTCTTCTTTTGTTGTAGCTCAAAAAAAATTTTGCGGTGCGATAGCGATTTTACGAGAGAGTCGAACGTCTATGAAGTTAAACTAGCAATTTTAAGTATCATAAAATATTAAAATTGTGCTCGTAGTGTGCTATTGTATTGTGCCGTTAAAAAATTTTTTAATTTGTTTAATTCAGCTGAATATTGAAAAAAATGAATTTCGAGTCGAAATTAGCCATGCAGCATTTTTCGAGAATAATTTCTATTCATTAGATTGATCTCGATTTGTGCTCAATTATGCCGTACAAAAAATTGAAAATATTTCTAAATTTCGAAAAATATGAACAAAAATCAATTTTCCAATTAATCTGTAATATTTGTTATAGATTCCCAATAAATCTTATAACCTGTTATATTGAAGAAAGTAGGTAAATTTTATTAATCACATGAATTTTCCTTGGATATGAAATATGCATGTAATTTCTATATTTTTTAAAAATTTCATATTCTCTTTACGGCACAATTGAATACAAAATCGTGTAGAATTTAACTAATTATTATCATTATTTTTAAAAGGATAAAATTGCTACGCTAAGTCTTGCGAGCACTACGAGCACAATTCAGCACAATTTTAATATTTTATGATACTTAAAATGGCTAGGCTGACTTCAAGATATTCCGCTTTGTTAAAAAAGTCGAGAAAAAAATTTAGATTTCTCTCTTCTTTTGTTCTAGCCCAAAAAAAATTTTGCGGTGCGATAGCGATTTTACGAGAGAGTCGACTGCTCGCTTCGCATTGTACGTACTTCGAAAGAAGCCGCAATCGATTGTACGAGCGAGTAAATATTTTCGTAGCTCGAAACCACGACTTTCGAAGATATTTTTAAAATACATTAGCGGGAATAAGCGTCGGTTTGATTATTCCGTTACACCCGAGGAACGTGCGTAAACGAACTGTGGGGGGTACATAACGACGCGAACGGTAACGGCAATTTAATTACACTCGGGTTTCCCACGAATAATCGGAGCGGGAGGGAAGGGTGCGCCAGTTTGAAACGATGAACTCACCGGTCTGGCCGTAGGCGAATATGCATGCGTTGTATCCTTGGAATGCATTGTCCAGGATGTCCCGCCCGAGAGCATCGAAGACGACCTCTTGGCTGGCGAAATTCTCGTCTCCTGGGTCGAGCGAGTAAAAACAGTGATCGAAGGCAAACGTCTTCGGTTTGTTCCTGAAACATTTCCGATTGCGCCAACGTTATATCACGGATAAGAATCAACCGACAAATTTATTTGGGTTTTCTATTTCCTGTCTTATCTGGCCGATTCTCGAATAACTGGGATCCTTACAACATTCTTTATAAATCAAAATCTATTTTACTTATGTTTTAGGGTTTTATTCAAAGGTTAATTAAATTATAATTTTTATGTTGTATAAATTAATTTAAAAATTTTACTCGTAGGTTTTTGATGCTCTTTTTTATTCAAATTATATACAGAAAGTTATAACAAAATTTGAAAATTTGAAAGCCGTGATAATATGAATAAAATATCCATTTTATTTGTATTATTTTAATATTTCAAACCAGTATCGTAAATCTGCTACATCATTGCAATACTTATTTTATTAGAAAAGATTGAAAGTTCTGAGAAAATCTAAGATATTTGTTAAATTTTTCGATTTTAACAATCTTTAAATTTTATTGATTAATTTAACAATATTTTAATATAATTATGATGTGTATATGTTAGGCAAACCCTACGAAAAATGAATTTCATATAATAAATAGTTTGTTGTGGGACAATCATATGTCAAGTTTCGAATAAAAAACAGAGTGACGTTAAATGACAAATAAAATATTAAACTCATAAAAATCACAGTTATATCTAACAATTTGTAACAGCAATTAATAATACAATAAATATTATTTGATCACTTTTTCTCACTAGAATTAAAGAAAAATATGTAAATTATTGTTTATATAGCAATTATATTACTATTACCAACAAACTCCATAAACAAAAACGCCAAGTTCTAAATATTTGTACAAGAGGTGGGTACAATTGCCTGATTAACCCCAAAGAAATCTCTCTCCCAATAAACAAATTCGAAGACACATTAAACGATCCGGGGCATTAGACTGGCAACGCATTCTACCGGTAAGCCATCCAGTTAATCCTTCCTAATTGAGAATAAAATGGCTCGCACCGAAGCCCATAATGTTTCTGAAAATGCGCACTTAACTTTTACTCTCGTTACGATCGAACAAGACCATTTGGTAGTTTTCTCTCGCCACTTGACACCTTTCTATAGGATCGATTCGAGGAACGATTTATTCGAATTTGTTTTACCTTTCGGAGGACGATACGAACTCGAACACGTCGGCCGGGTTGAGTGTCGCGAACGCGTTTGAGAGAGAGTTGGCAGCGATCGATATAACGCAGTCTTTTAATCGTCGTATAGCTTATCCTTTATACTCGTGCCGGTCGGACCATCGCGTGACTCTCTCCCCTTAGCGTGAGTCGCATTTTCTCTCGTTACCACTGCCATCGAACGATTTTCGCCCTTTCCCGACTTTTCACGCGACCGAGTTGTATTATACGCGTATTACGTCGAGCATTTTCGACGTAATTCGCTCCAAGGCCGCGATTCGGTGCGGTAGAGGAGTCAAGGTGGAACGGAGACCCTTTAATACCTCGCGCGCGAGGTTGCCTCGGTCGGGAGGAGAGCCTCGGATGAATAGAGACCATCCGACTCTGCACTCGCAGATTACGAACGTCGAGGACTCATGCCGGGATATTAATTGAAAATTACGATTCTGGGCTCTTTCGTTATTCGCTAATGCGGAAAATCGATGAAAGAAGAAACGAGGGCGTTCGTACGTTGAATTGTTACTGTTTTAAATTTTGTTCTAGAGGATTAGAATGAAAAAAGTTGAAGCTGAATGGTATCTTGGCGTGATATTGATCATAATCACGATGTTATTCATTATTAATTGCAACAGAATCAATTTTGAAAATCAGCAATGTTTATTTCAATTATTTTGTTGAAAATTCTTTATCAATTTAATTCATAGTGACTAAACAAGGTTGAATCTCATTTCTTGATGAAATCGTACTAGGTTTTTGTTGCAGCCTCCAAATTTGATCAACACAACAATGTATTTGTTGTATTTTCCTTAAAATGTTGAAATTTGAAACAACAGTATACAACAACATATTGGGTTGGTGAATATGTTACCAAAGATTTTCATCGATTCAAACATTCACAAAGCTGGTTATTGTTGTTTTGATCTCATTTTTTGATAAAACCATCAGAACAACTATACAACATATTCAGTTAATGAATTCACTTGGTAGGTGCCACAAAGTAGACTTATTCGTTGCGATAATTACTTGTCAAGTTCGTCAACGTTCATGACTCTGTAAAAGTTGTGAAAATGTTTGAAATCACAATTTTTTTCTCAATGTACACTCTCGTGAACCAATATTGCATGCCCGATCTCGAACGGACGAATCTTTGAGCTTTCTCTTTAAAAATATTCATCTAGGGCCACATCAACCCAAAGGTTTTTAATCTTCAAGTTTATTCCTGTTTCAATAACGAATCAACAAAGAGCGTATTTTTCATTCTCTCTCCTCGCGTTTAGTTAGTTACGCGTGACACAATTTAGTCGGGCAACTGCGCACGATTTCGATAGGCGCGACAAAAGGCGCGTCGCATCTGTAACGTCACGTAATGTATGCCTTTTTTCTCGCCAGACCCGACGCTCGACACAAAGCCGTGAGCGCGCAATCGTTACGGGAGGATAGATCTAAAAAAAAAAAAAGAAGGAACCCGGCACGCTCGAGAGACAAAGGAACTCGGCTGTATGGAATTTTCTACCTACGATCGGCTTCCTTTCACACTCCGAAAGCGTTTCCGTTTCGCGAATCCACGGAAATCGCTCTTGCCTCTTAATAAGCAATTTTCCTCCTCGATACCCCACTTGGATATTCCTTTGTGACGCTGGAATAACGATCGCCGATCCGTTGGGAGTTTAACCGCTCGGCGAGTCAAAATTGCATAGGCCAATTAAGAATCTGGGTTAATTGCGCGGAGAGGGTGAAAGGGCCATTCGCGAAAAAAAATGGGAGAGAGAGAGAGAGAGAGAGAGAGAGAGAGAGAGAACGAGTTGAAGAAAAACACGGGCTCGTCCGTCAGCGAGGCCGATGCCCGCGAACAATTTTCTCGCCAAGCCTCGGCCGATTCTCCCCCCTTTTTGCTACACTGAGAAAAAAATTTTGAACCGAAATGTACTACCAAAATGTTAAAAGTTCGATAAGCTCGGGTTCAGTCAACCAAATATACTTTAAAGTAAAATTAATTAAACTAATTAAAATGACATAAAATTGTTTAAAATATCATCTAGAAGAGGAAGATTCAAGTTTTAAAATGATCAATTGATCGATTAAATTTGATAATTTTTAGCCAACATGTAGTTATTTGAAAATGATAACTGTCCCTTTGATTTTTCTAGGAGTGCTAGAAGGAATGTGTGTGAAGCTAGCATAACAAATTCTAGCATATCAAAAAATAAGATGAGTTCTATTTGCATGCAACATAGTTCTATAGTTCTCGCTAAATAAGAACAAAAAATTTTATTATTTTTAATTATAAATCAAAATTTTTATGATGATATGCCATCGTACGTGATATTGGCATATCAATCAGTATTCTCATCTAAATGAGTATCGTTCTACAATATGCGACAAACTAGTGCTTTTGACTCCATTTTTCAATTGATTCTTAACGCAATATTAACTAATCGTATCTATCGAGGAAAAACTGATTCTTCTGATTCACAAATTATAAAATTATAAAAACATGTAATGCAACACTGTAAAATAACAACCGATCATTATAAAATTATTCTACATCTTAAAAAAGTAAAAGTATATGTATTTAAAAATTATATTTATTATGAACTTTATAACTGAGTCACACCTAATCTCCGTAAAATGCCAAATGTTGATATGCTAGTTTCAATGATCTCGGCATATCATCTCTTTTTATAATACAAAATGTAAAATTCTATTAACTCATTTTAATAGTAACTCTAGAACGATGCTCATTTAGATGAGAATTACGCTTTTATACCAGAATACTGATTGATATGCCAATATCACGTAAGGTGGCATATCATCATTAAAATTTTCATTTATAATTAAAAATAATAAAATTTGTTGTTCTTATTTAGCGAGAACTATAGAACTATGTTGCATGCAAATAGAACTCATCTTATTTTTTGATATGCTAGAATTTGTTATGCTAGCTTCACACACATCTAGAAGGAGTGCTTAAACCAACCAATAAATTTTTCATTCAAAATATTTTGCCTGTTTATTTAAAAAAATATCCATTTGGCAGGATTGCCCATTTAATTGATCGACCAAAATTTTTTTCCTCGAGATCTCATTTCGGAGCAAGAGCGAGAACACGTACGCCGAGAGAAAATTTACTCGAACGGTACCATCGAGTCCCAACTACCCTCCGTCTCTTCTACGTTTCCCAACTTCACGGGCTCCACTCGCCCCCTATCGCGCCAACTCTCCACCGTGGCTGCAAATTGAAATTTACCGTGTAACACACGCGCGTAACGTGGAATTTCATTTACCCTTTCGTCCGTTTAAACGGGTGATACATCGACTGGTTAATACGTTCGGGACGGAGTGAAGAAATGGAGAGTTGAGGGAGAAAGAGAGAGAGAGAGACAGAAAGGAAAACTACAATAGAGAGGAGAGAGAGAAACTAGAATAGAGAGAAAGAGGGAGAAGAACTAAAATAGAGAGAGAGAGAGAGAGAGAGAGACGAGAATATCGATAAAGTTCAGTTTCAGTCTCGGTGTTGAGGTACAGACGAGCGAAATGTGTTTTACAAATGCGTTAGTACAATATAGAAAGCAGTATCGAGCGAACGAGTATGTACACATCTCGGTCTTGATTCAGCTGTTTGCTACTTCGAGCACAATGAGTTTATCCTTTCATTCACCACTCTTAGTCAAACAATGCCTTTTGCGCTCTGAATAAAGATTTCTGTATCGTTGTGATACTTCTATTAAGAGAACTGCACAAGAGTCCAAATTTTCTTTTCATACCCGATTTTCATCTATACTCTCAAAAAAATCTTGTTAAATGTACTTAATATTCATTTGTACTCTTTCAAATGAATATTTAATTTGCTACAAATTTATAAGAATTTGTAACTAACTGTAGTGAACTCTTATTTTTGTTAGTAATACAATAAATTTAATTGAATTAATTTAATTTAATTTAATGCGCCCCTGCTGTGCTCCAAAAAAAATTGCTAAAAAAACGACTTTGTACTTCTAAAAACGGAAATTAGCAAACTGTAAATGAGTTTGAGATACTAGAAACGATTTTAACTACTACAAACGAAAATTAGTGACCTGCAAGCGATTTCCAACTGTTACAAATGAAAATGGCTAAACTTTTAACAATTCTGAATTACTACAAATAATTAATATACTGCGAATGATTATCAGTCACTACAAATGAAAATTAGTAAACCACAAAAAATTTCGAGCTACAAAAATCAGAAATTTGATTGTAGTTTACTAATTTTCATTTATATAATAATTAAAATAATATAAACATATAATAGTGCAAAATCGTTTGTAGCTCATTATTTTTCGTTTCTAGTAATTTCAAATCGTGTGTAATTTACTCATTTTCATTCGGAGTTCACTAATTTTCTTATTATTATTATTATTTTATGTATTTATTTATTTATTTTACTTATTAATAAAATAAGTTCACTCTCGTGATCAGAAATGATCCCAACTCATTTGCGCGAATAAAATTTCGATGCGTCAAATTCGGTCGCTCGTATATTATTAACAATCGCAATTCATTTTTTCGTAACGAGCTTCGACGTTTGCGGATACCGAGGGAACGAGCAGACCGTCAGACGTCGCGACGCTCGCCGGCTGGCCTCGATACGCCGACGAGCGCGCCCATCCCACGCGTACCGCTGGAATCTGTTGTCGCCGATAAATGATTGATAAAGTCGATAAGCCCGATGTACATCGCGCGAATCGATAAGCGAGCTAGCCTATCCTCGTGACGTCGCCGGCTCATAACTCCGTTCTGACATCGATTTTTTCTCTCCCCAGCAAAAATAAGAAAAGAAAGGAAGAAAACAATTGGCACTTGGCAAGCCACAACGGGATCGTAAACGCGTTCCGCGAAAAGCTCACGCGAGCACTCTAACAACCCCGAAACGCGGGCTAAATTTTTTCTTTCATGTTACAATGGAAAAGTGAGAGCCAACTAAGTGGAATTTCCTCTTGGCGTGATATTGATTACAACAACGATGTTACTCGCTGTAAATTGTTGTAACAAAGCCATTTTCGGAGAATCGGCAATTGTTTTAATCATTTTATTCAAGATTCTCCTTTAATGCGATGTTCACAAAGTTGAAAATTGAATATTGTTGTTTTGATTTCATTTCTTAACAAAATAATACTAGATTTGAGATTTGTTAAAGCAACAATATGTAAAAACATATTGAGTTAAAATACTCGATAGGTACAACAATGTAGGCATTCACAAAGTTGATTGTTGCACATTATTGTTTCAATTTCATTTTTTGACAAAATCATACTAGACGTTTGTTTCAAATCTACAAATTTAAAATGTGTCAAAGCAACAATGTTGGGTTGAAGAACCAGATAGGTAAGGGAGGGTGGGGCAAAATGGGCACCCTGAAATTTTTCATTAA
>NCVS01003352.1:0-11815 GCA_003055095.1 Goniozus legneri | reverse complement strand
GTTTGGTCCTGCGTTACAATGTTAACATAGTAATTATTACAATAATTTTCTCTCCGTGTACATCAGTGTTTTTTTCTTTATTAATAGTAACTGTAATGCATACTGATGTAAATCTTCATCAGTAAGAGGTTTGTTTGTTTGTTGTTTTGTTTTGTTTGTTTTATTTTGCCCTTAATCTATGTTTAATTATCTACCTGTTTCAATGTATTGTATTCAAAAAGAAAAAATCATGCATTTAAAGGTTAAATATATTTTGTTAAGCTTAATTGTAATTATTGTATAGTGTAATTAGTTTCGTAAGGAAACTAGAAAACACTTTACATTAAAAAAAAAATTCAAGGAAGAGGCCCATTCAACGGAAGCCGCTCGCTGCTTCTGTCTGCGCCGACGAAGATGAGAATAGCCTAACGCACAACGTTACGTTACGTTTTATAGCGTAACGATAATGCCTCCGCACAGCCAGAGGCTGCGAGTGGGGGCACTTAACTGACGTCCCGAACCAGCTGATCGATGCGCAACTCGCGATTTCTATGTTGCGGTTTTAGTGATTGCCTTCTCGACCGCGGCTTCGTTAGGATTTTATACTTTTACATAGGAGTGGGTGGGGCAAAATGGTCCCCATATAATTGGGAAGGTCTCGAAAATTTGAGGGCAAAATGGGCACCTTGAAATTTTTCATTAATAAGGCACATAATTGAAATTAATAATAATAATAATTAATTTAATTCATTTATTTAATTTGTAAATTTCACAGTTAAATGTGGTGCATGGAACCTGATAAAAATCATAGACAAAAAAAATAGTTGCGTAATTGTAAGAGTTGTATGTTGCATGTTGTGGGGACAACGATGACGTCACTGATAAATCACCGAGTTTGAAATTCCAATCTCTATATCTTCTTTGATTTTTAACGGATCGATTCGAAATTAAAACCATTCGAAGCGTTATTTATCACAGAATTTTTTGGCTTTGATGGAAATTTCTCAAAGTTTCCTTAAAAAGAGAAATATTGAATATAAAACTGGGTATAAGCTTTTTGGCGTATAGATACTCGGCAGTACTTCGTGCACGAAACTCAGCACGAAACTTTACCGAGTTTCTTGATCTTGATACTTATGTACCTTGTACTTATTTCATGGATTATTTGATCCCATCTGTCGCGTAAGTTTACGGTATTACCGTACCGAGCTCCTCTGCCAACCTGAATTACTAACCGTAGGGGTTGAAGTACATTGTCATCGCGGGATATTCTTCTTCTCCAACTTTTCACTCACCTCGAAATAGAATATGTGACATAGGGGGTGAGCTTTGCATTTTATATAAAAATTTGTTTTCTCGATATCGCGCGGAACTTTTGTTTCACTGCGATGAAGGGGTTGAATTAGCGATGAGGAGCTCTGCAAATCGCCCTCGCTCTCTCGCTTATCGGCTGTTACCGGAGGAAACTATTGACCGCTCGCGAAGTTCTATAACCGCTTACGTATATAAAACCACTCGGAGGGAGATTCATTTATATTTCCTGAGCACGGTGGCGTCGTCTACTTAGAATTCTATCGCGCATATTGCCGAGCGACGACGCGCAGAGGTCGACTCGATGGGAAACAAACCCAATGCATTAAAAAAGGTAGGAAAAATGAGTTTTCAGCCCCCGAATGAGCCTCGAAAACGGCAATATCCCTCGAGTGGTGAACGTATAACCGCGCTGGCTCTCCGTCTACTCTTGTATGTGCGTACGCGGGTCCCGCTGAGTTGACCCCGCGTGACCCCAAACTCACCTCACGGACTTTTACGCCATTACCGCATCACACCTTTTTATCGTCCATATCCTCTCTTCCTTTCTCACAGCGCTTCCCCAGCGCGAGAAAACGATATCGATGCCCATTAAACGCATAAATCTCTCCGCAGATGAGGTTTCTCCCCGTAGGCAAGTTTTTCCGTGTGAATAACTGAATTTTTGAGCCGGAGAAATTTTTCCATCGTGGCTTCCGAAAGAGGTGCCGTTAGGCTGTCCAGTGCGCGTTGCGATATCGAAGCAGGGTTAGGCAATAATGACTAATTTCATTAATATTTTCGACTTTAATTAATGATTACTTCTGTAATCAGTAATCAGGAACAAAATATTAATGATTATGTTTTGAAAACTTATATTTGATGTAGAGATAATGACGATCTACAGCTATTGAACAAAGCAATAATGGTTTTCGACCCTATAAAAATATATTTTGATCTTTTAATCAAATAATAAAATTCTAACAGTATCCTGTAAAAAGTACAAAATTAATTATTAATTTTTTGCTGTCGATTCCTGATTACAAAAGTAATCAAATAATCGTTATTCAAATATTTTTTTTTCGCCGATCTCTTTATCGAAGTACGAAGTCTTATTCTCGTGCTCGCGCATTTACTAGGAGAAAGAAAGATGGGCGTGCCGTGCGAGACTTGTGCAAACTCTCGTTTTTTCGCACGACTCGTGATCCTTCTCACGTCTTATCTCTCTTACTTTATACATTCTTCGTTTTCAGTTTTTCATCGTCACCGGAGTCAAACTTCGAATAATAAAAAAAAAGCGGATTTTTCTTAATTACGGAAACAAAAGATCCGCTCGCGATAACTGCTCGCCTATTTCTCCTTCCTCCTTCTTTTCTTTTTTCGCCATCACGCGAATCGTTCCGAGCCGCGGTAATAAACCATCACGAGTGCTCTTCTCTCCCGCGAATCTCGATAACGAGTTCTCAGGGTACAATTTCCCATGTCTCTGGTTATCTTTTTCGCACGATCCACGCTACGTTGTGAGTAAAAAAAAAAGAAGAGCTCACCGACGGATCGAAATTTCGAATCATCAATTTAAGGATCAGCTTCGATTATGAGCGGCGTGACGCGTGTGATTTTAATCGAAATTGCGGCTCGCGATCGTTGCAGAAATTTCGCCGTGTCTCGATGGGCGTAACTCGATTGCGACGTGATATTTTTCTGTCCACTCGGTTCCGTCAATCCACCTCACCCGTCTGCCTCGTCCTCCTGTCTCTTCGTCGGTTTTCTTAACGCTGTTATTAAACGCCACTCGCCGCTCGTATATATGAATTGGTAAAAACGTAAAATTTATATTAAAAAACAATCACAATGCAAAACATGGCTCGTTTGTCAAACCACGATCATACTGGCGGAGGAGAAGCAAAACTTGTTTCGGTATGTTAAGGAAGTTGAGGCAATTCATAAAAATAATGAAAAAAATTGTTGTTATAACTCTCTTCTGATAGCTTATTTAATTTAGAAACTTTTCATAAAATTTCGATAGAAAATTGATCTAAAGCGTTGCATTTAATCCTATGTAAAATGTGTCGTTTTAACAAATTCAGAACACTTTTTGATTTATAACAAGTCAAAAAATAATGCCTACGATGTCAAAATTAGATATGTTATGAAGTAATATTTTCTACATAAGTTAGAACTTCAAGCTTGTATATCAGTTGTTTCCGATTATCGGCCATTTACATAAAATCTAGTTACAATTGTGACGTCAGATTTGAAACTCAATGATGGACAAGTCAAATGTTTGGGATAAAAAAATAAATAAAAACAAATGATATACATATCTATATGTAGATCATGTTTCATGTTTTATTTCTTAGTTTTGTAAGAACTGTACTGCCTCAATCTCCTTAATCTCGGAGAAAATGGGCGCGCGGTAATTTTCCGTATCGAGACAAAGAGTCGACTTTTTAGTTATCCGAGCGAGGAACTCGAAAATAAAAATCTCATTGTGACTCGGCATGAATATGGTACCATTGTACGACCGTCTTGATTTCGTTCTGTTAAAAACTTATCGAAGATCGGTAACCACGAGGTGACTGGAACCCGTATTCTCGGAGATTGATAAAGAGAAAGGAGAGAATTATGATTAAAAATTTTCTTTAATTACGATAACAGGCGTCGTGTTCACGAAAGTACGAGTATACAGAGCTATTCAACTTGGACGGTTTTCAAAGTCGGAGATAGAACTGGTAATTCCCGTATAACATCGATTGAGAACACAAACGCAATTAGCAATGTGAGTGATGGGCAGGGAGAGAATTCAACTTCGTTTGTCGCCGTTATAATCCAACTAACGCGATATGAGCGTACACGTGGCTTGTATATAACGTGCGCGAAACAACTCTGATCCTTCCGTAACTTATAAGCTCCGCCTTATTGAGCGGTAATTAAGTTAATCGCTTCTCGGTGACTTACAGTCTGCGGTTGAGATAGCTAGCTAAACAGAGAGGGAAGAAATTATTCAAGAGTTGTGTGTATCTCTAGCCGGCCTTTCTCACTTCTCTCTTTCTCTGCCCCCTCCTCTCTCTCTCTCTCTCTCTCTCTCTATAGTTTTCTTTCCCGTTCTCTCATCTGGCAATTTTATACAAGACAAGAGTTGCACCGATCTGACGGACGATGATGGATGCTAGCGTATATCACAGCGTGTCCCTAATCGAACTTTACGGTTGTCGCAACTGAGAGAGAGAGAGAAAGATCTTGAAAGGAAAAAAAGAACGCTCGAGGCGAACAATACAAAGTATTTGGGTGAAGGGGGGGGGGGGGGCGTGTGAAGATTCGATTTTGCAGCTACCATCTTCGAGGGACGACCTCGTGCCAATTAGAAGTTCTTGCCCGAATTTGGCGTATTGCTTTTTATACACAATTCGATATGGTTGGTTCATCTTTCTTTCAACTTTACAAGAGTTAGCGACGCGAAAAATGATAAAAATCGTTTAAAACTCGGACTAATACACTGTTCAAAAATTTGGTAAAATTAAAATATTGTTACAAAACAATCTGTAGTAGAATTACACTTCTTCATGTTGTAATTTGATATTGCAATACATTTCTTGTAATATTACTATAAGTTTTTCTAAAAATATTATATTAAGTTGTAAATATACAATTGTTTTGTATGAATTGTTTTAAATTTTGTAATTTTACAATTTGGTACAGTATTTTGTAAAATAAGTATTGTAGATCTACCAAAAAAATTTGTAATTCATTTTTCCATTACTGTTGGTAAAATTACGAACTGTTATTGTAATTTGATTTACAAAACATTTATTCCAATTTTACAAATAATTAATTATTATTATTAAAGTCATCGTAAAATTACTATTAATCTGTTTTAATTTTACTTCTTAATATTACCATTATGAATGTTGAATATCTGAAATTAAAATTTTCGAAAAACGTTAGAATCGTGTGAACCTGCTTAATAATTTACATAATATAAAATTGTTCCTCATGACTTGAATGTAGTTAATGATTTTCACGTCTCTTAACCCATCATAAGCTAAAGATAAAATATTATAAAACATGATAGGTAGGAGTCTGAATAATCACAAATGGAAATACCGACAGAATTATAAAAAAATAGTATTAAAAATAATAATAATTGATAAAAGATTTAGCGAAAAAAATTTTGTAAAATTACAATAAAAGTTTCTAAATTTATGAATAATTCGTACGGTTTGAAAGTATTAAATTTACAAATAAGTTTTGTAATTTTACAAATAAATCTCGTTATTTTACAGAAAATGGTTTAGCAAAATTACTAAGCGTGTTGTAAAAATACTAAATCCATCTTGCAACACATTTGTTGTAAAACCACAGTAGAAATTTTTAACAGTATAATTCTCGGAATGTTTGTGTAGGTACCAGAGTCTGAAGCACAAAACGCGAATTTAAACCGGCTGATATGCGCTGAGTCGGCCGTATAAATCAAGCGCGTACGTGTATCGGTTCCGCGAGAGTCGATACTCGATGCGTATCGGTCGGTGTATCCTACCGTTGTTTGACTTTAACACCAATCTCTTCGACTTGTGTCAGACAAAAGCAGCGGCTCGCCATAAATAGCCAACGTGGCAATTACACCTCGCTCGTTATATCACCTGATTTAGTACAAGACACTTTTTCCCGCCGCGCTGCAGTAGGTCTATTCGCGGGTTAATTAATTTGTCATAGTCGGTAGCAATGTTTTGAAGGTGACATCGTGATTCCAACATCATCAATACGTCCAGATAAATCGTTGCTTCCCTAGCTAGGAAAGAGTTTATAGAGAACTCAAGCTGCCGTTGTTGACATCTTAAAAAAAATATCAAGGTATCCTCTGATTGATTTATATAAAGAGTTATCGATAGGCAGACTCATTAAGTTCAAACTGCATCCTCCGTTTTATACTAGATTCACCATAGCTAGTCAATTTACTATGGTTCCAGTGTAAATCTGTTATTGAAAAAATATTTGTGTTAATCTGGTGTTAAGAAGCTCTAAAAGCCATTAACGCCTTTCTCAAACTATTAAAAAAAAACTTCGTTACAATTATGCTATTTTTTGTTGTGTTTTTGCACGATAATATTTGTACAATTAGTTCTACAGAAAACTAGTAGGCATGTAAAATAAAAACAAATATCCACAGATACGTCTTGTTTGGTTGAAATCTTCGTCACTGAATGTTGAAACTATAACATTTAAATGGCGTGTTTACTCTCACGATAAGGTAGATAAGGAGAGAGGATAATATCGCCAGGGTGTGCGAATAGCTGTCAGTGGTCAACAATCAGCCATCGTCCGGTTAATTAATCGGCGGGGGTATGAATCAGACAATTACATTGCACCATGACGCCGTAATGTCCAATTATTCCGCAGGCGGTCTATACTCACAAGCCAATGCCCGATACTCTGTGTCTCCGCTGGAAGACCTACGAGATCCATGTGAAACCGGATTCACGCTCTGATTAATAATTGACAGTTTTGTCTTATTTTAAATTAATGAAATTTTTCAATTTCAAACTGAATAACCTTCAGGAGAATCTTGATCCAAATCAGGGTTAGACAGTAATGACTAATTTCGTCAATACTTTCGACTTTTATTACTGATTACTTTTGTAATCGTTAATCGGGAACAAAAAATTGATAAATACTTTTGTAATCAGTAATCAGGAACAAAAAATAAATGATTACTGTTGGTTACTATTGTATTTTTTACAGGATACTGTTAGAATCATTTGATTAAAATATCAAAATACATTTTTATGGAGTCAAAAACAATTATTTCTCTGTTCAATAGCTGTAAGCCGTCATTATCTCTAGTTCAAATGTAAGTTTGTGAAACATAATCATTAATATTTTGTTCCAGATTACTGATTACAACAGTAATCAAACATTCGTTATTCGAATATTTTTTTTCGACGATCCCTGCATCGGCGAAATCCCTGATGCTGATCCAAATTCATTTTCTTTAAGAGTTACCGGAACTGTGCAAAACAAGCTGAGTGAATGGAAGAGTGACGATGAATTACGAAGAGAGACTCTTAGGGTTCCACCCGCGTTTGTTTAAGTATGACTCTCGAGAGCTAGTGCGCGCACGAGAAATTGTAATCCCTGTAACACATAGCACGTATAGCGAAAAAAAAGAAAATATAACGTAGCGCGCTTGCGAGTGCACGTAGAGACGATAAATTTACATAGCGATGTAATCGGCGAGGGAAACAAGTGACCGAACAAGAAGATTCTCTATCTACGGCTGATACAGGCGGTGAGGAAACATTTCGTTAGGGTGCTATTTTGAGGCGATGAAAAAATCCGGTGTTTATGAATCGTACCAAAAACGCAAATATTGATACAACAGAGGTGAAACGTAATTGTAGATATTTCATGAATAGACAGTGTAGTGTATGCGCATGCGCGAGGTGCCAGCGATGAGGAGTGGGGAGAGAAAATTACTCGCGCGTACGCAGAGAGAGATCGTTACATCTGCGTGTATGAGAATGAGAAAATCTTCAACCCCTTAACGTGCATCCCCGAGATAATTCGAGCGGTGTACAGGAACAAATCCAACTACTTTGAACAAACTATAATTTATTGATACACGTGAAAACCGAACAATCATACAAAACGCACGCTGTCGATCGCACGGACCCAGCGGCCGTCGTCGAGAGAGCAAGAAGGAATAAAAGAACGGGCCAGGGCACGGCGGTGGAAGGGGAGGCACCGCCGGTGCCGAGCCGCCGAAATATTCGCGGAAAACTCCTTTTCCATCGCGCCGCTTGCGCCAAAGGGGGGGGGGGGGCGCTGAGGCGCTCATGCTCGCGCGGCATCAAACGATGCGGCGCGTGATAGAATTACGTTATAAAAACCGCGCGTCCGGGCCGAAGCTTGACGATCACGGCCGACCGCATCGGGGGACCCTCACGTCCGCGGAGCCGAGCTCCTTTCGGGGTCCTGACAGCCCGGGAGACGACCACGTTCATCTCCCTGCTGGTAGCTTGACGCCGTGGCATATATGCCACGCGGATGGCACGGAGGCGCCCCTTTTTAAATATTGCACGGCCCTCTCCGCTCCTTCCGTCGCTTACAAGCGGCGTTGTACTTTATATGTTGCTATAATTTTTCACACTTCAATGCAATCGAGAATTTTTCAATTCAATGTAAAAGTAAGAAAAAAAAGAACAAAATAAAAAAAGAACAACGAAAAACGACAACACAACAACAACAAGAACAATACAAATTTTGATTATTTTTGTATTTTTGTAGTTCTTTTGCCAAGATAACGTTCTAAATTATGTTTTTTTACTCCAAAGATTTTATTTATTTCCGTAGGCTGACTGGATTAAAAATGTTCAAAAATGGTGTTGAAATCTTTGGTGGTGATAAATGTTTCTTTATGGAAATTACTGCACAAAGAAAAAAAATTACTTTATAGTAAATAATATCTGCAAAAAATTACATTTTATTCAAAGTAAAAGCACCAATTTTTAATAACGTTTTAAGTTGAAAAAATTAATGAGAAATTAAAAAAAATTAATGAATACATCTTTTTTCGATTCTGTAGTGCAAACAAATGTTCATAGAATTTTAGGGTAATATAATACATATTTTACATTATCATCGATTTGCTTCGATAGAGAATCTTATTCGTTCGCTTTTCAAATTTTTTATGCATATTATTATGTGTAGTGTAGATATATCCAGTACATCTCACCAGATGTGACTTGACAACGTTATTAGGCATCTGCCCAAAACGCCGCGCAGCCGTGCTAAATCACGACTGATGTATTACGCGGCTAATATGTTAATGAATACCGTATGGAAATGTACGCACTAAAAGCGCGAAACGGGTAATGTGGGTAGCTCTGCACACACACATTGCCTTTTTGCAAAAGACGCGTTATTGCGCGATAAATTGATGACTGAATATTCGGATGTCAAGCTATATGACGTCTCATTTCCGTACCTGCTCGACAGAAATCGTTTCAAACGCCCTTCTTTTATCAAAGTTTGGACAGGGATGTAATTATCTCTCTCTTTCACTCAAATTCCCTCTACTTGACGTTTTTTTCCTTCGTAATCTCATGAACAGAAATCGGTGAAAAAAAAATATTCGAATAACAATTATTTTATTACTTTTGAAATCAGTAATCGGGAACAAAAAATTGATAATTACTTTTGTAATCAGTAATCGGAAACAAAAAATTCATGATTACTGTTGGGTTTTGTTGTATTTTTTACAAGATACTGTTAGAATCATTTGATTAAAAAATCAAATACATTTTGATGGAGTCAAAAACAATTATTTCTCAGTTCACTAGCTGTAAACCGTCATTATCTCTAGTTCAAATGTAAGTTTTTGAACTGTAATCATTAATTTTCTGTTGTCGATTATTGATCACAGAAGTAATCAGTAATCAAAGTCGAAAATATTGATGAAAATAGTCATTACTTTCTAACCCTGCTTATAAAGTGAGAATTTGTCTCCTCGATAAGAATCAAAGGAGACGATCGTTAATTAAGATTTTACATAAGCACCGATTATTTTACAAAAAAAAAAAATGCGAAAAAGAAGCATGAGATACACACGAAATTACTTATCGCAAAATCTCGCGCTATAGTCTTCTTTCACCGATCGCTCATTAGCGTGGAGAGCAACGGATTCGACGAATTGGCTGTGCATCCACCTGTCCAATGTTGGCTCGCAATTAGCCTCCCATTTAGACGAACACGATCTCTCTCCTCCTCATGCTTCGTCGCAGCAACGAACTACGAGCCAGATCGTCGGCCTCTCTCGGTATATTTGAGCAGCGCACGCTCGCTCACGTCAAACCACATGGGTTGAAAGGCCTCTCTCTTTTCTATCCGACGCTCGCTCGCCGATCGGAGCGGTACTCAATTTCGTGTCCAGCGTTCTCCCAATGCCAGAAAATGCGTTCTAATATTACCTAGCGAAACAGCGTTAATATCGTTCGATCCCATAACCGATTGAAATTTTATGGTACGCCGTATTTCATGTAACACTTCTCACGCCATAAATTTTTTGTGATTTATCTGCGAGCCGTTCGCGAAATTTAGTATTCGAGACGCAGCGAGGATTGATGAATTTTAATGACGATAACAGAAAGAGGCGCTCTTCTCCACCTGACGATCTTGTACCTACGAGAGTAATAAATATCGGTTTCCCACTCGTCGCGAACTTTCGGTTTTCAGTGTAAAATGCAAAATCGCACGTAATTTATGCTGGCAGGATACAACGTCTGGCGCTAGGACCCCCGTGGCGATCTCATAACGGCTTCATAATGCCCCATCACGGGATAAACCTAGTTGTGTACTCGATAATGATAAACTTGCCCGTCCCAAACATACACACACGAATGCACCTCCACACCGAACCTCACATGTATTGAAAAACTTTTTAGAAATTACGCAATAGCGTAGATGTACCATTTGTGGCCATGTGAAATTCGTATTGATATATTTAGTACTTGATTCCTACTGTAACATGATTTGACGTCATTGTGAATATTTCATGATACTTGTTAAGTAGGTATACTTTTATTGTTAGTAACAATCTTAAAAAAGACTGTAAGTAAGTCACTAAGGTGATATGGCTACTACTGAAACAGTAAGCATTACAGTATAATTGAACTATTTTCTTTTTTTTACAAAAAAGAGAGTTCTGAAGGTAATAATTCGACTACTAATACATCCAAGAATTGATTGATTGATTTTTCTCTTTAAAATATTATGATTAAATTGATTTAACTTTTGATCAAAGACACGAAATTTCTTAAAGTGGCCACAAATAGTACATCTACCCTCTCATCACAATTATGTTTCGTATGTTGTTTTACTTTTTGACGTTCCACCCGAATCCCTTGTTCGATTTTTCAATGAGTAGTATTCCGTTCCTTTCTAATCGTCTCCTTTGTTTTTTTTTACTCTCGGTAACGATCCAACTCTCCGTCGAGGATTCTATTGAAAGTTGGCTCGGGCCGAGAGAGTTCTCCGGCTGAAAATTACGAGATGTTTCAGCAATGCCGCCAAAAATTTGGCGCATTCATACTGTCGTGGCTCTATTGTTAACATTGAATAACGCTCATCATTAAAGTCTTAGCAAATAGAGCCCGCTTTTGCGCAAAAAGTCTTAAAAACGTCCTGATTCTATTGAATCCGTTGATTACATTCTCTCATTAAAATCGAATTTGAATGTGAAACAGAATTTCTAAATTTATTATTGTTGAAAAATTTTTCGTACACTGGTAAAAAAATTTATTGAAGCTATTTGTTTATTTGAAAATATAGACTACAGTATAGTTCCAGAAGAGATATTCGAGATTTCAAGCTATTCTTTCGTACAGTGGTAGTCCTGGGGCATAAGAGATCCCTCAAAGGGTTTTTGGTGCAAATTGATAATTCACCCCCTGCAGCCCTTCAAAGTTCACCCTCTGAAAACGTTTTTCGCGAATATTTTTGAAACTAATTGTAAGGGAGGGGTGAGGTGTTGCATGAAAAACAGGTAGAC